>JAUMHQ010074405.1:0-14240 GCA_032361165.1 Enteromius paludinosus | reverse complement strand
AAGTTTTTGAATTATTGGTGTTAATGTCCTCAGCTTGATCCAAAGAATATATCAAAAATCTATCAGCATCATCACAAAAGTTTAAACTTATCAAACTTAATTTTTTTAAATAGTTTAAACAGTTCAGAAGCTATAAGCAAAACTATCTCCTGCATGACTGGTGCTATGCTAAAACTGTACAGGTGCCCTGAGGAGACACAGGTTTAGTCTCATTACGCTAAAGAATTACAAATATATCACCTTGTGTTAATTTTGTTATTTTTATTACTTTGGCATGGTTTAACTAATCAACTTGAATTATTTTTTGTCAAAATTTTGTCAAGTTTTTACCAGTCTGGTCTGCCCTGACTTTTTCCTGGAAATGGACCCTTTTATGCGTGTTGCTGTCTGTGGAGTAGGGATGTGCATCTCCTTAACTGAGGCCGATGCGATACGCATCTCGATGCATAGCCAACAACACGATACATGAAATATTCATGAAGCAGCTAGCGAATCGATGCGCTACGATACACCCCTGTTACGATTCAGTGCGATCCGATTTCGATTCGATTCAATACAATTCGATGCAGTATGATGCAATGAAACCAATATGCAGGTATACAGGTATTGGGAGCCCTTGTTCTCTGTAACAATGTAAGGCTGCATGTCTTTACAGATAAAAAAAGGCGATTGCGTCGGTTATTGTCTTGAAACGAGCAGTTCACACTCACCATACGAAAAGATGCATAGAAACTCACATAATTTACCTGAGTTTTGCCCAAACCTCAAAGGCCTGTTAAATGAATAAATCTAGAGGCGTTTATAAGCTTTGAGATTAGTTTTTCAATTCAATAATTTGAATAATTCAATAAAAAATGTGTCTTGGATCTCAAAGCGTAACCTATTCAATCTAGCTTCTGCACAGAAGCCTTCTGTTGCCTAGCCAAATGTAACATTTCTTATACAAAATGTGAGAAGGGTCAGATATTTTTTCATATACACATATGGAAAACTATGTGTTTATTGTGTAAACTATAATATGGACATATAATATGTAACAAATTAGTATTTTTAGCCTCAAAGTAATCTTGTTTTACTTCTTTACAAATTTGACTATACGGCTAAATTACTAATAATTATGGTCAATTTTGTATTGGATTACATATCTGGGATAACTGATAAAACTGGATGTACAGTAACTCTTGATCATTTGCGGTAAAAGTGGCTTTCCAGTTGACTTTGCCCTACCTACAAATACTTGTCATACTGCTTCTTTTGTTTCCAGTCTTTCCTCTGCATTTACACACGTTTGTCCAGCAGATATCCTCAGTGTGCAGAGTTCAGAACACTGAATCTGTTACAAAGCAGTTGATTCGGTTCATTCAAAGATTCAGACAATTCATGTTTGTAAGGTAAGTGGCCACTGGTCCTCTAAGCAGCAGGAAAAGTGTAAGAAAGTACACCCCTCAAAGTGAACTCTTCCAAACCCTTTCGCCTGTGTTAGTGACGTGGACTGTTCCAAAACTTTCCGTGCAGTGGAAATCAACACAGTGTTAAGGATAGATGTTTAGATGCTTTAACAGTCAATAGTTCATTGTTAAGTTAGTTAGAAGTGCTCCGCTTTAGGATTGTGTGGATATATGTGTGCGTGCTACTAATCGTATTTACATAGTTTAACATGATCTTTCAGAAGAGAGATTAATGTCTGCTTTCATTTATTAATGTTGTTAATACATTATACTGTTGACCAACTGTTATAAATCCTTTGCTATTTGTTATTCGGATATTCATTGTTATACTCCATATTGCATTATAATGCGTAGACTATCAGAGAACATGTTTAACCTTGTTTGATGGACGAGTTTGAAGTGCAATAGTGTGATTCATAGGATTTCTATTTGTATTTGCATCTATATTATATTTATGTTGTTTATTTAATTTAGGTGTGCAAATATATAATTTTCAGTGCTGTTTCTGAAAATACTAAGGATCTGTTAACATACATTTATTTATTTAATTCCATCTGTATTGTTTATGTTTACAGAACCACACACAAAGCTTCTCACAAAAAGTGCATGTTTTGCCAATAACAAAGTTTCGGGAGGAGCTGTAATTCGTGCTGTCTATCTCCTCCCATTAATCAGCCACCTGCCTATAAATAGGCCCACTTCCGTCCAACCTGCATTTCGCTCTTTTGCAATCCTAACTATCCCGACTTTGAATTCAGTTCTGAATGGATTATATGTAGCCAATTATGCAGATATTGCTTCCTTTAAAAAAAAAAAAAAAAAAGTGTAAAATATATGTTTATATATTATTTATTGAAAATAAATGAAAAAGTTAATTTGTGTAAAATCGATTACAGTGTGAAGTACTGCAGAGAAAATACAGTTAAAAGTATTTAATGCACCGTAAAATTATAAGGAATAATTAAAGGAAGGCCACATTCAATGGCTGGAAGTCAATTATTCTGTTTATACTACAGTTGCCACATTTCAAAACATTGATTAGATAATATATTTCAAGTTATTTATCCAGTTTTTGTACTTAACACTGTTGAGAGATCTCATCCAAAGCCTTCATTGTTCAATGCAAAATCAAATTTTAGACCTAGTAACAGAGACTTGAGCGGTTGAAAACAGACTTTCATGCAGTTAATAAGTTATCTGTGTTTGAACACATTTTACACAAGTGTGATAGTGTGGGTTTGTGAGCGAGAGAGATGCTAATTTTTGGTGAGATAGGAATTTGGGGTTTTCATGAGCTGTATGCCAAAATCATCAATATTAAAACAATAAAAGGCTTGAACAACTTCAGTTGTGTGTGTAACAAGCCGCGCCTCTGTGGCTCTCCCCGGAACCATCTTCTGAATACTAGTTCCCTTCCGGACCTTTTTCCCCTTTGCACCTTGGTTCCTTCCGGCCCCGCTGCTTGGCGTTTTCTCAGACTATTTAAAGAAGGGCTTCGCGTCAGTTCGATGCAAAGTCTTGTTTTCTCCCACTGCAATTCTGAGGGTTTATTCTTGCCTGTTTATTCTGTTTTTGACTTGGACTGTTTGTTATCTTTGTGAGTCTTGCTGCCTGCCCCGACCTGTTTTGCCTGTCTGTGGATTATGATTTTTGCCTGTCTCTGAAAGCTTTGTTTGCCGTGTACTGACTTCCGGCTGCCTGACTTCTCTAATAAAAGCTGCTAATGGATCCGACTGTCTCTGAGGATATGTCACAGAAGACTTCGCCTGAACAGAATCCATCGGCCATGTTTCAGGTACTCAGTGAAGTGTCTCGCCATTCCTCCGTTCTAGCCTCTCACCACACTCAGCTGGACAGATTGACTGCTCACACGGAAGAGTTAGTGCGCTCAGTGTGGGCCCTCACCACCGCTACAGCCGCTCAGTCTGCCGCTGCTCAGTCAGCCGCCGCCATAGCTCTCGCCATGCCGCCTCAACCAGGTAAATGTGAACGCTTCTTACTGCAATGCGAAATTTATATGAACTAACAACCAAGCTGTTTCGCTACTGAAGATTCCAAAGTCTCTCTGATTGCCTCACTGCTCACTGGGAAAGCTCTCAGTTGGGTAACTGCACTCTGGAAAGGCCGCCGTCTGGTTCCCTAGCTTCTAAACAAGCTATTCCTCTCGTTGCATTTTCTCCAACGTTCTCGGTGGCAGCCCTCGACGGCTGACCCATAGGTTCTGGAAGGATCACCCATCGCACCATGAACTCACCTTGGTTATAGATACACATCACTCAGAGAGGATCTGTTTACACGTCATAGAATCACCTGAACACCCGCTCATCCTCGGCCTGCCCTAGCTGGAACACCACAGTCCCATCATCTCCTGGAGGACGCACTCCATCACTCAGTGGTCGCCATCTTGCCAAGAGGACTGTCCAATCTCACCCAAGAAAGACATTCACAGCCTGCACGTCACCTCTGGGGAACCTGCTGACACTACCACCCTGCCTGCACCCTATCACTATCTCATTAAAGCCTTCTGCTGGGGACGACTCCTCCACGAGGTTGTGTGTTTCCTCCATCACAGCCCGAGACTGAGAGTATGAAGCAGTAAATCAAGGAGGAGCTGGCTAAAGGCTTCATTCGGCCATCCAAATCTCCCTCATCAGCAGGCTTCTTTTTCATAAGAAGAAGGACGGAGGCCTCAGACCCTGCATCGATTACCGAGCACTAAACGACATCACAGTAAAGTTCAAGTACCCCCTACCTCTGGTACCTACGCTCTGGAACAACTTCGCTCCGCTCGCTACTTTGCTAAACTGGACCTTCGAAGTGCCTACCACCTTATCCGTATTCGAGAAGGGGATGAATGGAAGATGGCCTTCTCGACCACGGATTGGCACTATGATTATCTCGTCATGCACTTTGGGTTATCTAACAGTCCGTCTGTGTTTCAGGCTTTGGTAAACGAAATCTTCAGAAGCATGCTCAACCGGTTTGTCATCGTATACATAGATGACATCTTGATTTACTCAGAGGATCTCACAACCCACATCCAACATGTCAGAACCGTCCTTGACAAGCTCATTCAGAACAGACTGTACGCCAAGCTTTCAAAGATTTCCTTCCTGGGTTATGTCATCAGCTCAGATGGAGTGGCCATGGACGACTCTAAGGTAGACTCAGTAGTCAACTGGCCTCAACCGCAAACCCTCAAGGAGCTTCAGAGATTTCTCGGTTTCCCGAACTTCTACAGAAGGTTCATTCGCAACTTCAGCCGGATCACAGCTCCCCTCACCACCATGACGTGCAAAGGAACCTTTCACAGCGACAAGGTGAACCTCCCAAGCTCTTTCCATGCGCCTTCTACTCCCATAAACTCACCGAGAGAAACTATGATGTGGGGGACCGGGAACTCCTGGCACTCAAGGCAGCGATGGAGGAATGGCGGCACTGTCTGGAGGGAGCCAAGGAGACCATCTTAGTTCTTACCGACCACCGCAACCTGGAGTACATCCGCACGGCAAAGAGACTTTTCTCTTGCTTCGACTTTCAGATCACCTGCAGGCCTGGTTCGAAAAACACTAAAGCTGATGCTCTCTCTCGCCAGTTCGATGCTCCCTCTCAGAACCCTCAGCCAGAAACCATTCAACCCTCTTCTGTCATAGGCGACCCCGTGCAGTGGGAAATCATGAGGGAGATTACAGAGGCCCAGTCCGACGATCCAGCTCCTCCTGAATGCCCTCCTGGGAAGACATACGTGCCAGAACTGCTGCAGGATCGCTTGTCACATATCATTCACGACAATCCAAGCGTCGGTCAACCTGGGATACTCGCCACACTAGAAATAACCTCCAACCGGTTTTGGTGGTCCTCTTTACTCCCAGATATCACTAACTTTGTTACAGCCTGTGTCGTATGCAATACCTCCAAATCCTCGAGCCAATGCCCAGCTGGCCTGCTACAGCCCCTACCAGTACCCCAGCGCCCGTGGTCACATATTGCTGTAGACTTTGTCACAGATCTGCCCCCCTCCAATGGATTCACCACCATACTAACCGTCTTGGACAGGTTCTCTAAGGCCTACAGATTCGTACCTCTGGCCAAGTTGCCCTCAGCTTGGGAAACAGCTCAAGTCTTGTTGGAACAAGTTTTACGCTACTATGGACTCCCTGACGACATAGTATCAGACCGAGGTCCCCAGTTCTGATCATGGGTGTGGAAAGCATTCTGTAACCTGCTCAACATTAACGTCAGTTTAACTTCGGGTTTCCATCATCAGGAGTTGATATGTTTCCTACGCTCATACTGTTCTAACAATCTAACAATGGGGGGCGCTCTGTCACAAGCCGCGCCTCTGTGGCTCTCCCCGTAACTCAGCAGAGGGAACCATCTCCTGAATACTAGCTCCCATCCTGCCCCGACCTGTTTTGCCTGTCTGTGGATTACGATTTTTGCCTGTCTCTGAAAGCTTTGTTTGCCGTGTACTGACTTCCGCCTGCCTGACTTCTCTAATAAAAGCTGCTAATGGATTCGACTGTCTCTGAGGATATGTGACAGTGTGTAATGAATCTAAAATATATGAAAGTCTAATGTTTATCAGTACATTACAGAAAATAATTAACTTTATCACAATATGCTAATTTTTTGAGAAGGAACTGTATACCAGTTTTACTGTGGGAATTTTATAAATCATGTATCTTTCGCTAATCACAAAATGTACTGCATATATGACATAAATTACATTGCTCTATTGGATGTTTGTTTTTACAAAAAAGGGAAATCAGATGGAAATATAATGTAAAGTCAAAATAGTTCAAGTAACAACAAAACAATTCATGTGCATGTTTCTGTGCTGTAGGTACAATGGAGAAATGCAGATCTGGCATGAAGACACCAGTCCCCGCACGATTTTATTTAAAAGAAGTCTGGAATTCTTTTGTATGCAACACTCGACAGTTCAGTTCTGCACAAAAGGCAAATTTTCTTAAAAACAAGATAATCTACTTCATGGGAGACTCCACCACAAGGGAGTGGTTCGAGTATTTAGAAACAGCAGTGCCAGGCAAGTATAACTCTATTTTCAATGTTGAATTTAAGACTTGATAACTTGATGTATAAAATAAATCAAACAAGATAATGACGTACAGAGGCCGAGGAACTTAATTTAAATATGAATATATTGGCATTAGATGAAAATATAAAAAAAATGGTGCACTTTACAGGCAATCTTGCAAAGTGTTGTTATTAAAATGGCTTTCAGAGGGGTAGTTGGTTGTGAAAATCGTATCGCTTCATGGTTAAATGCAATCACGTTGGGACCTGTATATAAATCAGTCATCAAATCTGGAAACACAGCAGGACAAAAGGTACACATGCTCACTTTCCAGTCGCAATGTGTTTTAAAGTGCCCCTATTATGGGTGATGCAAGGTGCATATTTTGGTTTTGGGAGACGCCAACAGCATGTTCACAAGCATGCAAGGTCAAAAAAACTAAACAAAATGAAACGTTATCATTGTCCTATGATATTCATATATTTTTACCTTACTTGCTTAACAGCTCACAAACAATTCATTCAATGATATATATTTTACTTTGTGTGATGCTAATCTGTGCTGATTGGTCGATTGGTCTCATTTTCATCTCATTATTCCTGTAATGCTTAATAAGCAGTGTTTGTGAGTTCAGTTACCAGGGAAACCGCTATTTTTACCATTCCAAAAGCTGCACATAGTGGCAAACAATGAATTAGCATTTTCATTCAGACCCACATGAAAAGACCAACAAAGTTCAGCTCCAACTTTTAATCAAACACAAATTAAGCAACTGATTAATCTCTTCAGGATCGCTTGATGCAGGTGTGTTTGATTAGAGTTTGAGCTGAACTCTTCCAGACAGTTGATCGTCAGGAGCAGGACTGGGCATCCATGCTTTACTACAGTATTAGAAAAAAATTATGTACCTCATTACATGATTTGTAATACGTTATACTCAACACTGAAAGAAACACTGAGGCTCTAGCACCAAAATCATGGGTTTCATTCATCATCAAATCATTAATTTAGAAAATGTTAAGTCTTCATCTCTGATAATCTTTAATTTATTTCATTTTTCTACTAGATAACTGTTATTTCTTGGCAGGAAAGCTGTGATATTGTTTGTGGCAATAAAGCTCTTTTGACCTCTTTTTCCAGAATATTTATATAAAAGTCACTGGCACATGTTTCAGTTGGACATAGTGATGCGGGAGATGTTCAGAGACATTGATGGAGTCATCTTCTTAGATGTCTGGCAGATGACTTCCTGTAACTATCTACCTGAACACATTCACCCAAAACCTGTCATTATTGCTAATGAAGTCGACATGTTGCTCTCATATGTCTTGACCGGATGGAAGCATGAGGATATTACCACTGTCTCTCTGGCATGCTACAATGTTATATGACTTTATTATCCACTATCAATTTTGCACTGATTTCCATATTTGAAAATTGCCATTTTGAGTGGAAGCAGAAACATTATAATTTTTTGTGTCTCTTTAAATGCAAATGAGCTGCTGCTCCCTGCCCCCATTTTCCAGAATAGATCTGCACCATAGATGCTGTAAAAATCTGTTGTGTTTTGGATTTTCATGTTTATCACACTTAAATTAACGTCTAATAATTTTCTGAGTGCGCACATCTGAAAGTGGCTGCCACAGGCATGTGAGTACTAAACTAAGTTCTAAAAAAACATTGGTTATGTTTATGAAGGTAAATGGCTGGGAAATAAATTGCATGACTGGGACGTCTCTGCAGCCAAAGACAGAATATTTAGCATATTGGAGGCTACACAGGGCAGAGTTACTGGTTGCCTCCAGGGCGGATCAGGAGCCTTGGGAGGCCATGGTGGGTCTGGACAATCAGGAGGCCATGGCGGATCTGGAGCTGCCTGCAGCTGTGGTGACTCAGGGGCTGCCTGCGGCTGCTGTGGGACACTATGGCCGCGAGGACCAGGATTGAGAACCACTGAAATTTGAAACGGCATTCCCAGCTGTAATCTAGGAACTTGACTAGGAACAGGAAGTGACTTTTATATAATGCAATATGACGTTTATTATTTGAATCTTTGTTTTGTAGTTAGCTTTAGGACATTTTTCACATAAAAGCAGTTTATCCAGTGTAGTAAAGCCTCTCACAACATCCATTAAAAAACAGCCTCTTTACTCGACCAGTTTTTTAACCATTATACAATACAAAGATATATTTACCATATAGCTTTATCTTCAATTTCTTCAGTAATGTTTTGTTTGAATATCAGGTATTCCATATAAAGATTGATGACAGGAACTTTTTATAGAAGAAACAAGCAGCACACATCATGCTTGTAAATCACATAATCTGAACAATGAGCATATAAAGTGTGTCGTCATCAAGGCTTTCGCAGCCGATTTTGAGCAACTGCAGCGCCTGACCTGTGCAACTGCTCTCGTTTTGCTCTCACTGTACTTTGATGGCACATGTGATCGAAAGGCGGCTGCAGTGCCGGTCAAAGTCGGACAAATGGTCTTCCCAGAATGCATTGTTTTGTAAGGCGGCAGCCGATTTCTTTGCGGCACCGTGTCATGCTGTTGTCAAATGCTATTGGCTCTTGCATGTCTGGTGATCAGTTGTGTCATTCTACAGGAGGAGAATGTCTTTTGAATGAGATGTGAGCGCATTAACAGAGCGGGGTAATTTCAGTGATTTAAACCTTGTATTTTAATCTTATCCTCACATAAAGACATTGTATGGCTTCAAAAGGAACTGCAACACAACTTGTTTGTAATCCTTTTTTTACTGCTATGGTCAGACTGTGCTTATATTGTGTGTGTCTTATATTGTTCAGAAGTGGTAGGTTCTACAATGAAAGTATAAATGTATATAAAATGGATCCCGTTCTTTGGTGATTTCTGCTTTTTATCATCAGGTGTCTTCAATAATAGCCAATAATCACTTAATTATTCACCTAATTTTCTCATTAATTTTAACGCTGCTTCAGTGGTACTTTTTTTAAGAAATCCTTGAGAAGTTCAAAATAAATGAAGAAACAGAAAGCTGTGGTAATAAATAAAAAAATCTATGTTCAAGTTTGGAAAAGGGGAGATGCTATGATATCTTAATGGCAAGATTGCTACTGAGTAAGCCACATCTCTATGTGATGAGGAGTTACCAATAAAGTTCAGTTACATGCCTGCTATTCTGATTATCTGTGTCTCTTTAATACCCAGTAACTCAGCATTCACCAATTTTAACTTTAAAACTACAATTTGACAAATATGCTTTAAACCAGTCAAGTGCATTTCCTTTTATGCCACAGAAACGCTCTAAATGGGCAAGCAGGACAGCATGGTCCACAGTGTTGAAAGCAGCATTTAAGTTTAGAAGCACATGCACATCATGATCCCCAGTGTAATGAGCTGGAGGTGATGTCGTGACTTAGGCTACCTCTACTAATCCGGATAAATTTGAAAACTGCGTTTTCGTCTAAAAACGTTCCGTGTCCACACTATCGTTTTCAATCGTTTCTGAAGAGCTCATCTACGCTGAAATGACTGAAAAGACTTACATTCCTGTATTGCGCATGCGTGAAACGTAAGACGATTCGATCTGCGTCATTTCCATCTACCATTTATTTACTTACGTCACGTTTTCTTTGAAGAAAAGCTATCAGGAGCATGTACAAACAAAATTGAGAGCAAACAAAACAACTGCTGAACAATGCCGTCCGCCATCTCTTGAATTGGTCTAAAATGGACTAAAATGCGTCATCGTTTTCGAAAGCCTCCGTTTTCACAGTTCACACAGCAACGCCAAAACTGCAATTTTCAAATGTATCCACTTTGGAGAGCATTTTCAAAAAGCTCCGTTTTCCTTGACAAAAACGCCGTCTCAGTATGGACGGAAGGCCAAAACAGAGAGAAGAAGATGCGTTTTCAAACGAAAACATATTAGTGTGGACATGAACTTGGCTTCTCAGCGGGCAGACAGGCATAGAGACAGGATTATAAACGAAAAATATTTATTAATTAGAACACAAGGAAATGCTGGTTATTAAGGTTAATTCGTCTGCATGTGGCAGCTCAGGGGTCCGTTCCAGAAAGCTTGGTTAACTTAACATGTGGTAAAACATAACCTCTGGGTTGATTAACCCCAAACCCGCATACCATGAGTATGTCGGTTCCAAAACCCCTGATAAGAGTTAGTTTAATCAACCTCCTACTGGTTACCCAGAGTTAATGCGCGTGCATAAAGACATTTTTAATGGATCACCGATTTCACAAGTCCATATGGAAAATGACAGTGGAAAAAAGGGCGGGGCTGGAAGTTTTAATGTACGCGTATGAAGAATTGAAGCAAATAATAATAAAGCAGTACACCTAACAAATAAAGAAAATAAAGTTATGTTTGTTTATGTTCAAGTAAGTTTGGGTGGGTTTGGTTCATTTGCAGCCCTGTTATAAAAAAAGTTTAACTGTTACCATCATGGAGAGAGATGTGTAGGAGAGCGACTTGACATTGCCGTGTCAGTTGAATGATGACATTACTCAAATGAAAGTTGTCAGATGTGAATTTTAGTTTTCTGATTGGTTGATTTACTTAGTGTTCATGCATATATGTACTCTTGCGGTCTCGTAATGTAAAACACATATGAGCTAGAACATTGGTTTAATTAAATGAAGATTCTATACAGTGCTAGTATCCAATTTGCAAATATATAAGAATTAACTGTGTGTTGATGCATGGTATCTGTATTCCCACTTCTGTACAATTAACAGCCAGACATTACAATATTATACATTCATCATTTAAATATTTTCTTCACATCACATATTTAGAGTTATCTTTAAAAAACGAAATGTAATGGCATACACTATCCTTCACGGCATCAAACATCAATCAATCAAAAGAGGGGGTCTCGCCCAGGGAGTAATTCCATGTAGAACCGTTACTGCACATGCCCACATTGTACAAAAAATACTCTGACACAAACAAAAAAAACAAGATTTTTTTTCCCTCTGTGCTAACTGCAGAACCACAGTTTGTGACATTTGCAATATGTGGTCTAGAGATGTGTTAAATAAATGTAAAAAATCTTTCGAAAACCGGTAAGCTCTTTCAAATAATCATTATGACATTAAAATACATCAATATGCGTTTTTCTCTTCCGGTGTAAAAAATCATTTGTGCCTTCACGTCCACAGGATCGTCATCGAAAGGGGCACGCCATGCTCAGCAACCTTTTGAAACAAACTAACCCTGGAACATAACCTGCTACCGAGCAGGTTCCTATGGTTACACACATACCCAGAAAGTTACCTCCATTTTTTGGAACCGAAAGTTGAGGTTATCCACTAACTTACCCTTAAACTTACCCGGTGTGCAAAATTCCCTGCCTTACACATGCGCGAGTTGAACTTGTCCGCACTTGTTTGGTGCATGGGCAAAAAGTTTCAGTTCGGCAGCGTCCAGCATAGTGGAGTAATACAGAGTTTCCCTGGCTTGGTTTATTCATTTAAAGTTTGTTTCTATTGTTTGGTATTGCTGTGTGTTAATGATTCCCTAAGTAACAATATACATTATCATTGTAGATGTGTTACAGAGTGTGTTATAGCGTAATTCAGTTTATTCTACCTCAGGAAGCGATCGCATCGTTGTAAAGGCAATGGCTGTAATGCTTAGGCATTTAACATATTATTCGATTGTTTGCAATGAAAGTACCACGTGTTGTGTACTGATGTAAATACTGATTCAGTCTCTGATCGGCATTACATGGAGCATACAAGAGCGTTATGACAGTGTGCACACGGTGTAATCTGACACCGAGCAGCATCAGCAGCCTCGGTCCTTTAATATATCTGTCTAAATGCTCATATGTGACAAAGAAGTTCTTGTTTGGCTTTGTTTGCTATTACTTCATACAATTGTATAGGTTTATATAGAGCTTTCATAAAGAATACTGTTCATCTCTGTATCTTTGATATTTCATATTGTCACATGTATATTTACCATCGTTATTTGTTCTCCAACAGAAACCATATTTTGTGCATACACTCTCAGAAAAAAAGGTACAAATCGGTATCTTTTAAGGTACAAAACATAATTGTGTACCTTTAAAGGTACCATAATGTACCCAATACATGTTTTAAAGGCAGAGGTGGAAAGTCCAGGTTCAGAAAGTAAAAGTTCTCCTCAGTATTTTGTTCCAATCGCCTGGATTTGATAATTAACAGATGTGGGACCAGGGCTGCGTTTCCCCAAAGCTTTTTAATGCTAGGTCATTCGTAAGTCATACCTTAACCTGTTAGCGATAGCATGTACTGCCCGCTGTACATTGGATGGTTAAGGGGTGTATTTTGTTACGTACAAAAGGTGGGCTATAAGAAGCTAAACAAAACAGAAGCTAAACATGTTATATATCTTTGGAAAGCTGAGAAGCTCAGCATTTCAAGATACAATACACACAGCAAGTACAATTAGCGTTTTTATCAACCTACCAACATCGAAAAATAACATAACAATGTTGTATGTACTCACATATAAATAATCCTTATAGCCCACTGGTTCATAATATTCCAACAAAAACCGTGTAGTTAGACTGCCAAGGGACAATCCAAATCAGTCAAACATTTAGTCCCTGAGACATTTATATGTTGATAAACATCCACAGAATGTAATAGTATTGTTTCAAAGTAGCTGTTTCGGTGCTTTCTGGAGCCATAGCAGCTCTTGTAATGTATATATTCCGGGTATTTTGATGTCAAAATGTCCGCTGACCTCTGCACTTTCGATTGACACCTCATTTGAACCAATGGGTGCTTCACAGAACTTTGAGCAAGCACCGACAGCCAAGCACAGTCGGTGGTCAGTTGGGCAATTACTTGACCCAATCGTGGCAGATTGTGAAAATGACTGGCGTATCAGCTAGCCAATGATCTTCTAAAACGATTGATATGCAGCTCAAGGGGGAGGATTCTTGTTTTTCACCTTTTATTTGCGTGCGCAATCATTTTTCATAACTCGTGCTTTTGCGTAAAGTTTCATAGCAACGACAGCGTCTGCGCTCCTACAGCATTTTGAGAGAACTTGCGGTTTCTAGGTACAAAAGGGCAAAGAGAACTAGGAAAACTAACTTCTCACTGGAAGAAGTAGTTGAACAATGCACTCGGCGTGACAGTGATGAGTCGGAGGAAGATATTTCTGAAGAAGACAGTGATGTTTCCTTTGTTGACTCGGTAGCAGAGGAGATGTTTTTGGATGGAGGAGATGCTACTCTCGACATGTAAGTGTTTATTACATCACGTTTATTTTGTTTATGTGTGTGCATCTAATGTTTTGATGCGTTTTTGATAACTCATGTCGTGTTTTTATTGTTTGTTTGTGTGTGTGTGTGTGCATCGGCGCCTCTGTGTGTGTGTGTGCCTTTTGTGTTTGGTTGCGTTTTTGCATAACTCCTGTCGTGTTTTTATTGCTTGTTTGACCCAGAGGTGATATGACACATTTTTTTATCATTTTCTGGACATTGCTGTTGTGAATGCCTTCCTGCCTCACAAAGGGTAAAGGAGAGGTACCCATGCACCAGAAGGCATTTCGAGAGACACTTATTGAGGAGCTGGCAGCTGGCAGACTTGCTCCATCGCCCGCACCATCACCCTCTCCACACAGAGCACATCACAAGCCTGTGGATATCAGTGGACACAGCACCACAGCTCGTCTGAGGTGCAGACACTGCCAGGCAAAGACACCAGTAAAGTGCTCCTCCTGTGATGTGCCTTTGTGCTTTTTGC
>JAUMHQ010074314.1:0-14247 GCA_032361165.1 Enteromius paludinosus | reverse complement strand
CATGGCTGTATTCGATCAGAAGGGTGCTTCTACTAAATACTGAGCAAAGGGTCTGAATACTTAGGACCATGTGATATCTCAGTTTTTCTTTTTAATAAATCTGCAAAAATTTAAACAATTCTGTG
Source organism: Enteromius paludinosus (assembly GCA_032361165.1). Lineage (NCBI taxonomy): Eukaryota > Metazoa > Chordata > Actinopteri > Cypriniformes > Cyprinidae > Enteromius > Enteromius paludinosus. The sequence continues at coordinate 14,122 of JAUMHQ010074314.1, read as the reverse complement.
TTTTTCTGTCAATATGAGATGCTGTGTGTACATTATCGAGAAAAAAATGAACATCATTTTAGAAAATGGCTGCAATATAACAAAGAGTAAAACATTTAAGGGGGTCTGAATACTTTCCGTACCCACTGTATATAAATACTTACTGGGAATATATGGAAAAATGTTTAATTATATTTAACCTTGTCTTTAAGTGAAAAATAGGTTTAAGAAAATGTAATTCTTTTAACCTATTTTTCTTGCATCAGGCATTATGTCCCTCAAAATGCTGGCAATAATTCATTTTTTTATAAACAAAAGTTTTGAGCTATTTTGCAGGGGAAATGAAATGAAAGTTTTATTCTTGATCTGAGTGTTCATGCCTTGGGGTGAACTTGCTGAAATCTGACAGCACAACACCAGAGAGTACAACTGCAAGGCTGTAGTAATTAGCGTTTTTTTACGACTGATATTTTTTATTGATGTGTTGTTTTTCTTCACCGACTTCCTTTGTAATGCCTTGATGAAAGACGCAGTCAAAGAGAAGAGATCGAGCCGAACAAAAAAGATTACAGCTTTCATGTCCTTGCCGCTCTTTCATCAAAACTTTGTGTTGTTCATTAAGGTCACCAGACTTTTCTTTTTGTCTTCTTTTGCTTTAGCGTGCTTTGCTTATTTGCTGGGTTACATTTGACAAACCTCAATTAAGTTTGGTTGCGGAATTAATTGTGCTGAAATTGATGTCGAGCTGACGGGTGAAAAATATTTTATTGTTTCTGAATCACGTTCTTTATGACACCTCCTAACTAGGTCACATCAGTTTTTACTAAGAGATATTATCTTTTGCCAAACGGAGAAAATGGATCTATGCAGGAACTGGCATTCATAACTAATGCATTCCCGGAAACTCATCCACAATTCCCCATCACGGGGCTACATTTGAACATTGTGCAGCGATGATTCACTTAGGCATTTCCATTTCAACAGGCTTACTGGAAGAGAGAGCTTTAAGAATAATTATACAGTTGTACACCTACATTTGATGCATTTGACAGATGCTTTTATCCAAAGTGACCTGCAGTTAACTGCAGAAATATTTTTTTATTTCTAATTATCTCCTTCTACTGTTTCTACCAGTACACATACAGGAATGGTACATTTCAGTAAAAAAAAAAAAAGTTCTATATACTTCGTATAATTTAGCATCAATAAACATGCATTCACAAAGAACAATATTAATTTCTAATATGGTTAAAGTGTTACTAAATGCACAGTCATTTATGGTAAGCTAAAATGTGCATTAATGCATTTGATACATTTGATTTTAATTAAAACTTATATTTCACGTATATGTGTATTTTGATATGTGTATTTTGATGCTATAATTATAATACCTTTGCATAGAGTATCAAATAACACCAAAGTTAAAATTATAATCAACTTTGCCTTTTAATTTAGCTCATCAAAATGTTATTCAAACATGATTTAATATGTATTTTACAGTAGTTTTTTTATGCTGTACTTGTTACACATTAAATGTACTTACTATTATAATAATTATAATAAATGATGCATAGTTTAATGCAAGTAACCCCTAATCCTGTACATGTTGCTAGTAATTAATAATGAATAATATTAATCAGTACTTAAATGAATAATTACACTATAACAAAGACACTTTAAAATAAAGTGTAAATATATTTTAAAATAAAACTTTTTTTGTTTGACATAAATTGTATTCTATAAGTAAAGTATGTTAAGAAAGGGGATATTTTATTTTATTAATATTATATTAATTCAAAGATAGTTTTCGTTTTTTTAATTTTTTTTATGTTTTTAAGATTTGAAGTGCACATTCAGTACAATTAAGCACTTATTTTTTTACAAGGGACTATTAAAATATTAAGTTATTTAATACTATTTAAGTTAAGTTATTGTACCGCGTAATAGCTTTGACATGTAAAGGATAATTATGAAAGCTTCTCTGGTCTACAGCATAAAATGCACTGCAGCTCTCAAGGCTCTTGAATGCTGAAACGTAAAGCTTTTCCAGGCATCAATTCAAGAACAGAAATACTGCTATTTGAATAATCAAGAAAAAATTATTGCTGTCAGTGATAAATCCACAAGTCTTTACTAATGACACAGGAAAAAAAGGCTAGATTGCTAGCTCAGGTTTCTCCTCGCCAAGCACTTGATTGCTCACAGAGACGTTTCTAAAGCTGTCAGAGGCTTTTTGTACAGCTGCCAATTATCACTGAGCCCAGTGTTTCTCAACAATACTGCGGCGACACATCATTTGTCCAAAAGTCACACGCTTTCAAAAGTTAATTGGATTTTAAAAACCAATATAAAATTCCATCGCTATAATCGCTCCTTAAAGATTTTTCTTTCATCAGAGCCGGCCGCTAATTGCGTGAGCCTGAATGGAAGTGGGCGGATGAAATTACCTTGAGTCTGTATCATAATACTGCAAACTATAGACAGAAAAATGTATGACAGGTCGAGGAGATTTGTCACATTTTGTTAGTGGACATGAGACACGTTAAGGTGCAGACCAACTCAAATGTGTTTAATATTGCCCTATTGATCTTTAGAATGCTACAGAAAAAAGTTGCTGGGGTATACCCAGTTATTTGTAACAATAACTAAAAATACATTATATTGGGTGAAAAATTGTTTTATTTTCGGACATTAAGTAAAATGAAGATATTTTGTAAGTTTCCTACTGTCAATAAAATAAAACTTAACCCAGGATCACAAATATCCTTTAAAATACTGCTGAATCATTTAACTGTCGAATTATATAATTTCAAACTTGTATGTATATTTCATCCATATTTGTAAAAACAACATATTAAAAAGTGGTTTTGCCCATACACTCAGGAATAAAGGTAAAAAAACTGTGACTGGGACGGTATCTTTTCAAAAGGTACATTTTTGGATCTAAAGGGTCCAATTTAGTCCCTTAAATGTACCTTTTAGGACTTAAAGTGCACATGTTTGAACCTAATAGGTACAAAAGTGTACCTTTTAAAATTGGCATCTGTACAAAGAGTCACAACCTTTGTAGCTTTATTTCTGAGAGTGTACAATGAAAGCATGTTCAATCCAATGCTGGTTTGCACCTCATCGACTTCCATTAAACAGACGAAAACATTTGAAATAACACATAAAATACAGAATTTTCATTTTTAGGTGTACAATACCTTCTAGACCCCCCCCCCCCCACCCCACCCCCATTTTCATTTGCGTTTCTTTTTTTAACCGTGTTTCTGAAATTGTGAAACATTATTTGAGCGCAGATTTGCTCGATCAGAAATGTCAGTAATTATGAACACAATCATTCTAATTGTGGGTAGTACTGGTGATTGTTATTTCACAAATAAGTGCTCAGGACTAACCACTGGAACTGCAAATTGCAGCCTTGTGATGTTATTGAAACTAGACTCACAACATGAATTTCAATTATTCCGAACAATCTAGGACCTGATAAACAGCACATTTCTCTCGCCGCCTCATGTCCTTCACCAAGAACAGTGCAATTACATCTCTGCTGGGAAACAGGGGGCTGACAGAATACAAGAGGCCAGTAATCAGAAGAGGAGAGGTCCGTCTTATGATAACAAATTACACACCAGAGCAACACTGCATGCTTCATGCCTAACAACATCCCTGAAGTCAGGATGTAGACCGTCTCTTCCGCATTTGGCCTACTTAACTGTACACATGCTTCTACAGACACGCACACGTTCAGAAAGGTCAGAGGTGTCAGCGCTGTTTCTGACTGCATACGCTGTTTGTCTCGTATGTGAGATCATATGAGATATTGAGATGGATGAGCCTTTCAAATGTCGTAGCGATAAGACTGTTTTCTAACAAAAAACAGAAGCATTGTTTTCAATAGACTTTAAAGGAATAGTTCACCCAAAAATGACATTTCTGTCATCATTTTTTTCACGCGGATGATGATGAAGTTCACTCTTCATGTGGATGAAGAACGAGTGTGACTTACTTTCTTCCATATAGGACATGAAAGGAGGGGTTTTTTTCTCTCCTTGCAATGAAATATGATGAATGAAGTGTTGCCAAACAAGATTTGATTTTCAGTGAATAATGACTTTATTTTCTGTCTGTTCATCGCACAAACATCATTTGACTGAGGAGACTTGAATGTAGCACAAAAGTCTTATACATTTATACAATATTTTTGAGCAGTGTCATTTTAATATTATTCATGTACCATTGATATTTTAATTACTTTTATGCATATTGTATATTTTTATATTCCCTTGTTTTTATTCTATGAAAGTAATTTTTTTTATTTCTAATTAGCACTCATTCATTAATTTTTTCCAATTAATTTTAATTTCATATAGTCCATTAATTTAAACAGATTGTATTTCAGTTGGCAGCATTTCTAATTCTATTTTTATTATTAGTTGTAACAGCATCGATTCTGACAAGCACTGTACCCCATTCAGTTTGAGTGTGTGAAAAAGAGCAACTCAGACATTTTACTAAATTTCTTCTTTTGTGTTGTATTATATGTGCTAAATAGAATACACACACACACACACACACACACTTTTCAAAATAAAGGTACATTACAATGTCATAAAGAACCTTTGACTGAATGGTTTTCCTAATGCATCGCTTATTTTTAAGTATATATATATGTATATATATATATTGTGTGTGTATATACAGTATATATACTTAAAAATAAGCGCTGATTAAAAATAAGCTGTCTCTCTATACATACAGTATTTGCATATATGAGTTTGCGCATCTGTCAGCGCGGTCCCACGCGTGCTGCAAATTGATATTCCATTATTTCACGTATTATCTTAGATGAAAGGATTTCTAATTCTACACAGAAAGACTCAAACAAAGGAAAAGCAGCCCAGGGTCAGCAATGCCGCAAGCAGCGGGACTCCACCTCCTCCTCCACCTGTCACTCAGGAACCTCTCCGTCCAAAGCCCAATTAAATCTCTCCCCTCCACGTGAGCTGACCCCGCGCATGAATATGTATGAGAGCGAATGCAAATAAACCGCTTCACCGCTGCGCGCGTAAGGCCTCAGAGGAAGAGGATAACAAAGGAAAGGCCCACACTGAGCGTCAGGAGCACGGATGCCATCACTTCCCAGAATCATCACAGGGCGAACGGAACACGAAACCTGCCGAGATCTGCGTGTGTGTGCGCGTGTATGTGTTTGACCATTATCTGTACTACAAAAGCCTTTATATGGCTCACTAGACAGCTGGTGTGCAAGAAAGGAACATCAAATACCTTTAAACTTTTTAATGTGCTTGGTAAATATGGATCTGAAGGGACACCTCTTACTTAGGAGAGAGGAAAAGCATGAATTATATATGAACTCCGGATGTTGGAGTAGACTGATACGATTACGCTATATAAAGAACTGCTATTATTCTAACAATTATTATCATAATCATCATCTATAGTAGCTCTAGTAGCAGTAACGGCCCCAGTTTATGTACAATTCCTTCTCTGTTAACATAAAACTGTTCGTCTGCATTCAGCACTCGATTACAAAGCCACTGTTTGGAGGTCAGAATTAATATCCAAATAAAATAAGTTAATAAGGGTGATGGCTTCATAGATAGTGACATTTAGTGCAGGAAAAGTGCCAAGTCGTCACAGCGTACAGGGGTGTGCTTGTAAATAATTAATCTTTGCTCTTCATGTCTACTTGTCAGTACAGACTGGGGGCTTGTATCCTGGCAACGCGCCATGGTTTCCACATGCTGCAGGGAGAGAGAGGCCCTCAGGGGGGAGCCAATCATCTCTCTGCCTCAAGCTGAAACAGCAACGCACACACAGACGCACGCAGATATGCAAGCGCAGACTCACTCACGCAGAGACAGCCGACTATGTATGTACATATGCTGCCGTAAACCAGATACACACGCGCGTGCTAAGTGTTATGTTGTGTTTCCTTCTGGCTGTATTCCTGGGACGTCTTCATTTCACGGCCCGGCATATCTCAGCCCCACGTCATTCATATTTTAGCACGGTTGTTTAGCTTACATCTACCTTGTGCACAACAGTGGACTAAACAGCTGCTTTTTTATTTTAGTTGACTTAAATACAGCATGCATGTGCGTATAATAAAGAAGAATGCTAAATGCACTAGTTTAAAATGTTTTTTATTCACTTAAAGGGATAGTTTAACCAAAAAGTCTGTCATTATTTACTCCCCCTTCATTTATTTTTAAACCTACATGAATTTTCTATCTTTTATTGCTTCTGTTAAGAACAAAATTATTTTTTTTTAGGAATGTTGGTAACCAAACTGGTAGCCACTGACTTCCATAGTGTTTTCTTTCCACGCTATGGAAGTCAATGGTTTGGTGACCAACATGTTTTCAACAGCTGAAAGAAATTCATAACGGATTAGAAACTCGTAAAAATATGTACGATTACGCAAAATGCATTATTCATTTGTACGAGTGAGGTCCTACGAATAAGCCTTGTGGAATATGTATGTAAAAAGTGGCCTTTTTTCATTAATAGACAATTATATGCAAATACAGTTTACATATATTAATGCTGTCAAACGATTAATCACAAGTAGTCGCATTCAAAATAAAGGTTTTACATGTGAATTCACATAGATGTGAATATTTCACAATATATAGCTACTATTTGTGTGTGCATTTATATGCACATAATAAATATACAAAGTGCACATACATCTATATTATCTAAACAAAAACTTTTATTATGGATGTTATTAATCACAATGAATTATTTGACAGTGCTAATATAATGTATGTATCTCTCTCTATATATATCTGCTCTTATAAGATTTGAAGTACACAACAAGTTCATACATTGTGCAATTAACACTTCTTTTATTCACAGAGGTTTGGCTGTGAAAGCTTGTTTTAAATGGTCACAAAACCTTGCAGCGAGTGTATGTAGTGTTATTAGGTCAGTATGTTCAGTTAACCCGCAGTGTTATTGTTAAATAAGATGCTCCTCAAAGAGGTCAAACTTCCCAATAACAGTGTTGCGTAACATACCAAGAAACAAACAGGAGCCAGATCCCGCTGACGTAACCGCATGACCTGTTTTTAATAACCAGTCTTCAGAGTCAAATAACCAAAACTCACTTCACACACATCCACCATTCAGTCCCTGGATTCTAATTAGCTGCTTCTATGAGCTGCTTCTGTCTCTCCAGAGTCTCAACAAAAACCTCTAACTCTGCGCTGCAGTAAGCAATTAAATTGTATTATTTTAGCCTTCAAATGAATAATTAGCACATAAGATATGTTTGAAGATTAATGTTATAATGAGACAGAAAATCAGGCACATTAGCGCAGCCCCTCCAAATGAAAACGATGTTCGTTTTTCTTGCGTTACGCTAAATATATGGACAGTAACGCTGGGCTTATGACAAAAAACTGCATTGACTTTGAAGGTCCGGATTATGCATACGGTTTTGTTTATGCTGAGAGGTTTTTCCTGGTAGAGGAGTAGAATTTCAGAATAATGTAATAAAACAAAGCGGCTGAATAGTGACGTTTGCACAAACATTTCGACATTTCTATTCTTTGATACCGATTATAAGGGTAGATGTGTGTAAATGTGTGTGTATGAGAGTGCTGAGTGCTCCTGCCCCAGGGCTGTGTGTGTATGTGTGTGTGTTTTTGAGGACCCAGTAAAGGCCTGCCTCCAGGGTCAGCCTCATTAAAATTCTAATGGCTTCTCAGCTACATGCAAATGGCTCTAATGGCAAAGCTAAGCGAAAGAGAGAGAGAGAGACAAAGAGAGCAAGAGAAACAGAAATAATTCAAAATTAGATTCATGATTTTTGTCTTTTTAAGCCTTAAACCTCAAGAGGGACAGGGTCTGTCTCAGTTCATGTATAAGGCGTGAAGACCGTTTGATTACGTTGCTTAAATGATATCGGAACGCTGACGGAAGAGTTGCCTTTTAAATGCTTCCTAATGTAGGGTTGAATCATTAGACATGAGTCATTTTTCACATACATTCATTTTCCGACGAACAAATCTGCAGGCGATTCCTGGTAGCTTTGTTTGATAGATGTTTGGTTTGCACATGTATATCCGAAAACATGGGTATTTAAAAGGACAGTTCAGCAACAATAAAAGAATATTCTATTATTGTGTTTTATGTATTTGATGACATTATACATACATTAGCTCAAGTTTACAGTGGTTTTTGACCCATTTCTCTTTACATTAAATTTCATAATCATTGATGTGGATAAGGTTTAACGTGATTTACAGGAATCTCATGTGATTTCTTTTGAAACATACACATTTACATATTTTCAAAATGTCATTTCTAAGAGAGTACATTTAAAATATATAACGTTAAGTAACGTTATAATGAAACACCTTGCAAGTGATTTTTTTTTCTTTTTTCAGTTTTTGTGTGAACTACTACTTGAAGTAAATAACGATCCAGACTGTTTTTTTTTTTACCAGCCCCATAAAGAATGATTTCATTAATTGGCAATCAAGCACAGCCTGTGCTATTGTCTCCTCATCGGCTCAACATGGCTGAAATTCTCAGTTACCACAGCGATAAAACTCCCGGTGATGGCATTTCATTCAGAGAATTAAAAGAGAGAACAAGCCACAAAGCAAGGGCTGTTTATTCAAGTTTATGCACAGGGAGATGCTGAGCGAGAGAGAATAGGATGGAGAGCGAGAGTTTAAAATACATTCTTCCCAGTGTGTGTGATCCCTGCAGTGAAAGCATATCTCTAGCTGCCAGCGCTCTGCTATTGAACTCTATGTCAGAGCGCTGGAGTTCTCTTGTGCTTGCAGCTGTGGGGCTGAAGTGTTGTTTCCCAGCAAGTGAGCCAAACACTGTCCCTCAGCTTAAAGACCCCCCAAACACACACACACACACACACACACACACACACAGACGTGCACACACAGAGCGAGCACAATGGATTTAAAAAGGGCTCTCATCTGAAGAGTGCTGGCTTCTGTCTTTGAGTGTCAATTCTGTGTTCTTTTTCCCAGGCTGGATTCTTCTAGTTGTGCTACATTGAAAGGACTTAGGCCTTGATTTTCATTTTCATGTCAGCTAGAATTAGTCATTTTTGTTTGTAAAGACCAGACTGATGGGTCTGAGTGACGCTTCAGACCTCTTGTGACACAGATTTAGACTCACAAAGTTTTCATTGTACAAAATACATATTTTTACTTTTATTATTTGGCAGACAAGCCAAGACAAACACAACATTGAAATAAAAACGGAACAGAAAATGATACAGAAAATGCAATACTGATAAACAACAACAATTAAATTAATGTCTAATTATATGTGATTCGTGTCACACAGAGGCTTCTGGTAATTCACTTTACAGTGTACTTTACAGTTTGACTACATTATTAAAATTCACCAGTCAACTGATTATAAGAACAGGACGGACAATTTCATGGTGACACCTTAAAAGCAACTATAAACTGCCTGTATCACTGTCTGTATCCTAGTTAGCCAAGCTCATGATGTTAGCAGCACAGTTTACGAGTTTAGCTATATAAACAATATTGGATTTGAATACTACCCTCTTTAAGACTAATCAATGGCAAAATACCAATTTGTAATTTTCCATTCAATATTCAACACAGAAGAATGTTCAACCCTACAATTCCTTTGCCTTTGTTAAGAATTTAATTCCTATCCACCCATATTCAAACACTTATCTATTACACCGGTGCCTAACATGGGCCATTAGGACTCACTGGGCAGAACAGCTATTATGAACTTCATTTCAAACCGCCTCCAGCAGAAGTTCAATGCCACTGGATAATTCATTTCTGCAGCAAAGTGACAAATCTGTACATTTTAAGAAATACTGGGTTCGTACCGATTTCAAAGACCTTGGCTTGTCTTTAGTTCTTTCCTCCTCTCTTACAGTGTGTCTGTGGCATTTTCACTTGTTGTGATTCATAATTGAGTCTTGTTTTGTGTCCTACAATCATGCCTTGGAGGTTGTTGTGGATTCTCATCAGTCCTATTGTTCTCTGGTGCATCTGTGCATCAGTAGGTGGTCAGCGCACCTCAATCTGCCTGTGCTGGACCTTCAACCTGACCTGCATGGTTTCAGCTGCTCTTGACATGTTCATAAATCCATGCGTGGATGGCATGTGAAGATGAACACGCGCCAGACATTTCACCTGCTGTCTGCACGCAGCTCATGCCCTGCAGAAAACGTCCCCTCCTGTTGATTTGGCTACAAAGAGATCCTCTAACAAGGACGTTGCTTTTTGATGCAGGGGCAGAAATGAATGAACATTTGCCCTCTGGAAATTGGCATATATTTGTAAAGGGCAATTTTTTTTATCACCTCATTTTATCTGTGTTGTTTTTGATGTTAAATATTTAAATTAAACCAATTACTTTACAGACTTTTACGATTACTTCATTTAACATCTAATAAAAATATGTACCTCTGTGCAATTTTTGTCCAAGGCCATCTTGACATGCCTTCAAAGAGAAATGTCCCCTGAGCGTCAACAAGTGAACCGTGGCACATTTTTATTACGTTGATATGGACATTTATTACTTTTAGTTATTGAGCGAAAACTACACTTTATCAATCGAAACTCTGTATATTTGTGTGAAACGGAGCAAAAGGTGTCTGAATTTTACTGCCTCTAGTCTTGCTAAAAAGTGCACCACTGTATAATTTACATAACCTATAAAGTATATAAATTATCAAATTTGAGAACGTTCCTCATCACTTAAGCAATCCAAGACTTCAGTGTAGCATACGTTCTGCACTCTCACACACATCATAATCACTTCTGCAAAGTGAATCACTTTCGTTTTATATGCACTTTTTTGTTTATGATGAGAAAACTGAAATGCATTCATCTAAATGTCTCTCAATGGCTACAGTATTGCTGTTTTCTTGAATTCGGGGGTCAATTTTGTTAATTTAGATTTTTGGATCATGTACCTGTAAATTTCCAATCCTGATTTTATTCCAGCAGGCCATATAAAGTTTAATAATATAAAATGATGACTCTTTTCTCTCATTTATTTAAATTCTGCATATCCTCCAGTGTGGCACCTCCAAAAAAGCATTATTTCTGGTCATACCCCGTAGTGATATGATCTACTACCCTACCAGGTGAGAATGAGAGATGCATGTGCCATCGGCACACGCAAGAACTCACACCTGCGTTTGTAACCGCACTGACCTAGCAACCGCCACGAGAGCATTTGGTTGTCAACACCGGATGCCTCTCCATCTGTTGGCCCAGCGGAGAGCTTCGCTCGGCCCAGGAAGGGCTCGGGGAGTGTGAACCTGCTGAATTTGACCGTGTTGCCCAGCATGGCACCATAGGTGGGCTGTCAGGCCGATGTCTAACATGGACCTGACTTCTGGTGCCTTTGAACGTTGACCCACTTTGCTTGTTCTTGAATTTGGTGCTTGTCAAAGTCAGATGAGGACTAGCAAGGGTGTTTGAGACCTTGTTGACTTTGAGAGAATGTGAAGATAATCAGAAACATGACAGCTCTCTTTATACTGAGGGTCTCTCACTATTCCAAGATCAGGAGCTGTTGTAGATATATAGTAACAATCTTGAACGATTTACTTTGCATGTTTTTGTTGATTGATCATTTCTTACCAGCTTGTGACATGGATTGTTAGCTACAAAGTAAATTTTACTCTTTACTATCATGCTAGTGATATTATATAATTAAACATATACTAATATTACACAATGTGAATTATAGCATGCATTATTTTGTAATAACATATTAATAACATTGTAATAACAATGTCAGTTCTTTACATTTGTTTTTGCATATAGATTCATATTGTCTGATTCAGGTGTCATATTGTGTTAATTTTTTCATATTGTTGTATTACTTTTATGATGTTAATATATCAGATTTATCATATGAATAGGACATGCTTGAGTAATTAACCTGTTATTAAAGCACTTCAGTTTTCATTGTAAAAAACATAGCTTACAATAATTATATGTTGTTGTTTTTATGTCTTATTTAGGGTTGTTTATTTATAAATAACTTTTTATCTTTATTGTTAATGGAAAACAAACAAACAAAACACTTGGTTAACAAATCGTTTGGTCGAAGGCTGAAAGGAAATGGAGAAAGGATAAGTTACAGGTTAACATTTTTCTGATTATCAGGCTGCTGTGAGAACCGCAAGGCATAATTACTTTGCTAATGTTTTTGCTAAGAAAGTACTGCTCCTGCAGACCTCTTTTCTAATATTAACAGACTTCTTAATCCTAATCAATTTTCTGCACTGACTTCTTCATTGGAAACTAGTGAAATGTTCCTTACATTTTTTGTTGAAAATGATTAGATCTTTTTTTCCTGTGCCTCCTGCTGAGACTGTGGTGATGTCGACATGTGACAGTTGGTTTGACCAATTTGAGTTTATATCAAAGGCAAAAGTAAAGTGTCACGCTGGAGGCGACGTGAGGCGTGTGGATCCAAATGCAGTGAGTTTATTCATAAATACAGGGTACAGTCAAGCAGGGTCGATTGACAGCAAACATGAACAACAGAGGCAAAGGCGAGAGATTGATCCAAATAATGGTCAAATGGTCAGACGATCGGTGAACGGTATCCAAGGGAAACGGCAGAATCGAGAGTCCGGGAACAGGCAGGGTCGAGAACTGTAAATCCACAGGAAGAAAACACAGGGAACACAGGAAACACGGATGGCTAACAGAGGGGAAAACACAAGGTATATCCACGCAAAGAACAGGGAATGTAAACACATAGACAGGTCCTTTATATACAACACATAACGAGAAAAGACGGAGGAGACGCCCACCTTGGCGGAGATGATGGCGGAGACACCCTCCAGGGCGGTGCAGACGGAGGAGACGCACACCTGGGCGGAGCTGACGGCGAAGACGCCCTCCCGGACGGGGCAGGTGGAGGAGACACCCACCTGGGCGGAGCTGACAGCGGAGACAGCCTCCAGGATGGGCAGACAGTGGAGAAGCCCACCTGGGCGGATCAGGCGTTCCTCCTCGGTGATGCCTACTGTGAGCTTTGAATCGGCCAGCACCAGAGCATATTCCAGGAAATTGAGGATGCAGCAATCAAACTTTCCAACAGGTGTCCTCGATTTCACCAGCTCATTGAGACCCCAGCGGAACAAATCTTTAAGTACGATGTCATCCCGCGGGAATCGGTAACGCAGCTCATAGAATTCTGTTACGTACTCCTCGATAGTCCGCTTACCCTGCGCTAGCTCGAGCAGCTGTTCGACGGGATCCCTCATAGACTGGCTTCCTCCGTGAACACTGCTGGGTCCTGACTGAACACGCTGGTAGAAGCTGCTGGATCCTCGTTGGCTGTTCATTCTGTCATGCTGGAGGACACGTGAGGCGTGTGGATCCAAATGCAGCGAGTTTATTCATAAATACAGGGTACAGTCAAGCAGGGTCGATCAACAGCAAACATGAACAACAAAGGCAAAGGCGAGAGAATAATCCAATTACAAGGCAATGGTCAGACGATCGGCGAACGGTATCCAAGAGAAACGGCAGAATCGAGAGTCCGGGAACAGGCAGGGTCGAGAACGGTAAATCCACGAGAAGAAAACACAGGGAACACAGGAAACAAGGATGGCTAACTGAGGGGAAAACACAAGGTATATCCACGCAATGAACAGCGAATGTAAACACATAGACAGGTCCTTTATATACAACACATAACGAGAAAAGACGGAGGAGATGCCCACCTTGGCGGAGATGATGGCGGACACACCCTCCAGGGCGGTTCAGACGGAGGAGACGCACACCTGGGCAGAGCTGACGGCGAAGACTCCCTCCCGGACAGGGCAGGTGGAGAAGACACCCACCCACCCTGCACTGGCCTTTGAAACAATAGATCATGAGATTCTCCTAAATCGTCTGTCTCAATTATTTGGAATTCGTGGTACAGTTTTTAAGTCTTATCTTACAGATCAACTATTTTCGGTAAAGTATGGTGATTTTGTTTTATCTACAGCTTCTATTATCTCTGGGGTTCCTCAGGGCCAGTGTTTCTCAATCCTGGTCCTCGCGGCCCCCTGCTCTGCATATTTTGCATGTCTCTCTTTGTTAACGCACCTGATTCTGAT
>JAUMHQ010074304.1:0-14249 GCA_032361165.1 Enteromius paludinosus | reverse complement strand
AATTCAACAAATTCCATTCATGTAAATAAAACACAAAATCCTATGTGGAAATAAGATGCATGATTACATAACTAAATGAAGTTATTAACTGAATCTTTTTTTGAGTGTACGCACTGGGCTCCTTGCCTATGAATCGCTTCAGCGCTGGTTATACGATTGGGTCCCGAGATGGACAGCACCCCGCACCGCAGACTGGCGTTTTCCCGCAGTGTCGCTGCCTTTTCTTTTAGCCATAGTCTAGGAAGAAATTATGACACGGCTGGTGCTGTATCAGGCATATGCCTGATATCAGGCTGTATCGGGCATATGCTTTGGCATATTATATTGCTTCGAGTTGTTAGCCACACTTCTCCAAAAAATCTCCCGAACAGACAATACAGTGGTCATTGAGCTATAAATACTGTGCTCCCACTGTATGGCACAACTCGCCCGCCATCTGCTCCTGTGGAGTCATAAGCGGCTGTAATCGCTGCGCGCTGTTCACATTCCAGGAATTCTCTCCATGCAGATGAATAAAAAAACAGCCTTCACAGCCACCCACCTGGAGAATGGCAGCTCCATTAAGTACGCCTTTCTTTCCCAGCGAGCCTCCTTGCACAGTCTCTTTGAGAAGCCCGTCAAATTCAGGGATGACGAGGAAAAACCCTGCTGGTTGCAGTACGCTCCTCGTGACAGCCTCGTGGCACCCACGTCTCATGAGACGCGCCAGACTTCTCTGGCCCTAATGCTGTATAGAGATCATTTCCTAAAGCAGTAAGCTCCCCTTACGAGGCCGGCTTATGCTTTGAGATGGAGTCTGTTCGTTGAATTGAACCCTCCTCTTATAAGCCTTGAACTGGCCCTTCCTGAGGTGAAGCTGCCATTCAAACTGCTCACTCCGAGGTGCATGTTAAGAAATACATGCTTCCGGAGTCAGGTTGGGTTCAGAAGGATTCTCTCTCACAAAAGAGAGGACCCTCAGAGATGTACGATCACAGTTGTGCTTTTCTAAAACCTGCAAGAGAAGTGGAACGCAGGCTGTCCCTTTCACTCTCTCTCTCTCAGTGTATGTACCATAGCCGCAGACCACCATGTAGTGGAGGGTGCATCCCTCAGGAAAGCACCAACTCATCGTTCGGTTCCTTAGAGGTGCGCGTAGGGGTAATTCCCCGAGACCTCACCTCATACCCTCTTGGGACCCTGCCGTTGCCCTACATGGCCTGCGGCAGGCTCCATTTCTAGCCCTTCAGTCTAAAGAGATCAGATTTCAAAATATCTGGTGCTGAAGGACAGCGCTTTTAAGTGTGCTAGCCTCTAGTAAGAGGGTGGGATCTTTAAACAATATCTGTCAATGTTGAGTGCCTAAAAACCGGCGGCTAATACCTGGCCAGTTGTGCCCAGGGTTCCTACTACTAAAGGTAGTGAACCCGCAAGCTCTACCCCGGGAGGAGGCAGACCCAGCCTTAGTACATTGTGTCCTGCACGCGCTGAAAGCGCCGCTGCACTGACCTCACTCGGAGCCTCAGACGCTCCAGCAGCTCTTATTCTGCTATTGCAGACAGCAGAAAGGGAATGCTGTCTCCAACTAGAGGTTGGCTTATTGGGTGGTAAGCTATCTCCCTTTATAACAGGGAAAAGCCTTGCCTTAGGACTGTTAAAAAACAAAGAACCACTCAATGAGAGTGTTGTTTTTTTGTCCTATGTGACGGGCTCATGGCACCTCTCTAGCAGATATATGTAGGGCTGTGGGCTGGGCGTCACCATCACATTTTATGGCCTCCGCGTAGAGGCCGTGTCTTCTTGTGTCCTTAAATCATACAGCAGGTGAACGAGAGGACTGGCTAGTGCCGGCTTGCTGCGCCACTCTTTCAGGATCCGTGCACTATAATATCTCAGTGTTCCCTTAAAAGTGCGTAACCTGAGTCCTCCCTGCCCCCCAGTTGGACTAGAGCGGAGATAGCTCAGGCTGTGCTTCCTCTGGGTCTCCTTTGCCCATAAATAACATATTTTTTCCACAGTGAGTCAGAAGGCTGCGTTTCCCTCCAATTATATCCATAATTCTTTCGATATATTGCATGCTTTATTCACATGCGAGAACTGTGTGTTAAGTCTTGTGCTCCGCTCTCAGCCTCTTGCTTCAGCACCACTGAAAGGTGGGAAGGTTACGTGCAGATCCTCTGCTGACGAACTTGAAAATAAAAAGTCTCGCCAGGCGGCGGGGGGTCTCCGCGTAATGCAGACATGGCTTTTTCCATGGGTGTTCCCATATGTAACGTCGAAGTGATTCGACTGAAAGGGTAACATATAGGTTACGAATGTAACCCACATACCCTGAAGGAGGGAACGGAGAAGTTACACTTTCTCCTGCCATGACTCGCTGACGTCGGCTTGGCTCTTCAGCGAAAACCTGCATGTGCACTGTGCGTATGCCCTCTTATACTCACACAGTGATTGAGTGCACCTGAGCGCAATCAAGTGCACGTCAATTTCAGTGGCCTTTTGTATAAAGCTCAAAGGCAATTGGTCTCTCTGGCGAGTTCCCATATGTAACGTCTCCGTTCCCTCCTTCAGGGAACGTGGGTTACATTCGTAACCTAGACGTTAAATGCATTCATATCTTGTGTTAAACAGTGTGTAAATATCTTACAATTCGTAGGTAACTTCTGTGTTGATTTAATTTGCTTTGTAAAAGCGTACATGTCTTATTATTCAAATACACTGATTAAATGTAATAATTTGACTTAAAAGGTAATGGACACTTTTAGAAAAAAATAAAAATAAAGGCTTTATTAAAATTAAAAATCAGTTTGGGAAAGATTAATTTCTGTCAGTGTGAATTACAAAATAGAACAAAAATAATATTTATGTGTATACATTTTAGACACTTGATTTTACTGAAGGCATCCAGAATAATTATAGCTTGAGTTGATTAAATTCCTAAACAAACTATCTTCTCTGTTTCCAGGTTGTATAGTGGATCATTCATTGCAACATTTAATGTTTCTCATCTTCAAGAATCTATTATCTTGAAACAATATTCATGCTACTACTGCCCTGACTTGGTTTTAAACCTATATTATTATCCAAATTATAAGAAAAAAATTATAATAATAATAAAATGCTCACATGTAGGTCAGAAAAGAAAGTTTTGTCCCTGAAGCCCCCTACCAGTCTTCAATTTGGAACCTTGGTATTTCTAAAAAACTGTGTATGGCCCTTGGATTCCTTGATTTTTAATTTTATTGTGGAGGATGTACAGTAATTTTCAGTTCTTGAACAACCAGCATTCAGGAAGCTGATTGAAACGTTAAGTGGAGGGAAAAGGGTCAGGAGTAGGAAGACTTTGTTTGAAAGAATTGAAGCAGCATATGATCGGTTGAAGGATGATCTGAAAGCAAAACTTGACACTGTGCAATCAGTATGTACAACTGCTGATGTTATCGCACAACAGAAGCTATTTTGGTATGGCTTTTCACCGACTTAAGGACAATCTTGCAAGAAGGTTTTCTGCTCTTGTTTGTACAAGAATCTGTGGCAGACACAAAGTATGAAACAGTTGCTTCTAAATTTGGAAGAAGAATTACAGTAAGTTATTTTCTACCACCCCCCCCATGGGTGCCAGCTGCTCTCCTATTGAACTTGATCACTTCAAAACATCTGTGGATGCCATCTCCAAGGGTCCTATACTCAGAATACACAATAATGCAATTGCAAAATGTGCAACATTATGGAACATACTGTCTCTGCTGTCGAGGCCATTGCAAACATTAAACTTCTTGTTTCTTCTGTGACTCTGTAAAACTTAGCTGTTTAAAAGATAGTGTTGCTCACTGATTCCCAGCATACATAATTGACAGACTTGTTGAATGTTCCACATTTGATGTCCCACTAAGTAACATATCTCAAAGAATATGCCAATAATTTTAAATTAGTTGCTATGGCACTAATTATTTTGCAGGGAGAACAAAAGTGATACCTTGGCATTGTGATACCCATATTGTTAACACTGAAAAGAAAGCTCCAGGAGAAGATTAAAATACAGTTTTCTCTGAGATCACGGACAAAACTGTCAAAGCAGTTGCAGCAGCTGTTTAATAATGCTGATGCAAATTTAGGCACAATGACAGCTTCACAATTCAGACCCTGGTGGTTGCCAGAAAGTGAATAGGAACCTTTACGAGCAAGGCTAGTTGATGTTGTTTCACAGTTAAATCATCATATTGAAGTTAAAGGCACGGACAAAGTCAAAAATGTAATACAATTTCATTATTCTTTGAGGTATCTGGGCTGAGGAAAAAGGGGTTGTGTGGACCGAAGCTGTGCCAGAAAAATAAATAAATAAATACATATATACTATGAAGGAGTAAAACACAACATAACAGATAAAGGGTTGAAGATGATGGTGTAGGTGAGAGGGGCAAATGAATTAGAGAAATATAATGATTTGTGGAGAATCAAGTTCCCATAATGACACAGGCTAGATTAATTATACTTGAGTGAGTCATAATTATCCATGCACTCACCATGATCTGGTTCTCAGCTCATAAATCAATGCACATATATAACATCATGGTGCATTTGGGCACGTATTAACTTCTTTATTTTCATCCATTTCTGGAAATGAGACAAAAGTGGTAGTTTAGTTTTTCCATTCTGGTCTGAGCCCAGACTAATGAAAAATCAATGTGTACCCAGCATGTAATGTATCTTTAATTTATGTAAAATCTATAACACAGATTATATGATAATCTCATAGTATACTGCCTTACATTGTTCAGATATATAAACTTATATTATCTAATTTTATATATTTGTATAACCTTATGTGATCAGAATCATGTTCTTTAAGAGGTTTATCATTAATGTGTAGTTGATACTGTGATCCGGGTAACAATGAATGTTTTTATTTTTATGTATTTAGCTATTTTTTATATTCTTTATACTGGTTTAATTTAACATAATTATTGTGTAAGTTTGATGACTAATACAATACAGTATGCTAAAAAAGATGAGCCATATGAATCACTGAGGCTGCTTGGAAACTAAAAGAGGTCAAAATAAATGATTTCCCTAAAGTGCAAAATAAAATATCACATAAAGTTTCAAACAAAACAATCTATTTTTTGTGAAAACTAGGTGGCTTAAAGTAACATAAACAAGAGGCAGTTGCTTTATGCATTATAAGGCCCCTTATGTAGACATCTTATGCAATCTTACAGTTTATTCACACACAGGATCCAAACAGTAATGCTACATATTTTCTTCTTGGAAAATAACCAAAAATGATTTACCTGTATTTATCAAAGCATCATACTCACATATAGATGCTATTTTTTTAATTTACACAAACGTTTTTACTTGTGCAAGGTCTTTGTGGAGCTGCTTATGGAAAATAATTACATTTCCTGACAAAGAAAAAAGTATATATGTATATATATAATATTAATGGATGATGTATATATCTGACAGGAGGGAGAATGATTGCTCATTGATCCAAATCAGATTTTTTATGAAGACGAGTTCTGGTGTTTGGTTTTTGATTGTCTGAATGTCGTAGGGGGGATGTCTGACTCTTGTCCCCAGAGCCCTGGCCTCTGATATTGCATGGAGAGTGATTGAGGATATGGTGTAGACATGTCGACAAATTCATTTTTTTTTTTTTTTTTTTACATCTTAGAGGATATTCGCAACAGATTGTTTGCAGAGGTGTAAAATACTTGAGAAATTTTAATTAATTACTATACCTAATTATTATTTTGGAGGCTTTAAACTTAAAATTTGGATTTGAGAATCAGAATTTATACAGTTTACACGTACTACCTGATTACATTTCTGAAAACATATATATATATGTATATATATATATATATGTGTGTGTGTGTGTGTGTGTGTGTGTGTGTCATATATATATATATATATATATATATATATATATATATTATCTTATGCACGTTAAATATGGTAAACAGAAGCTCTGATGTGCATGCTTGTTGTGAGAACCAATGATCATTGTTTTCATGCATCAAGCACAAACATTTCTGATTACAAAATGTCTTCAAAAGTTCACCATAAAATCTGAAACAAAAGCTACTTTTTTCCTCAAAAAAAGTTTATTCATTATTCTTTCTGTTTTAATATAGCCATTTGCTTCTCAATATATTGACAGGATGCATAATAATTAGTGTAAATAAAATCTGTGATGATAATTTAAATACATAAATATTTTTGTGGAAATTATTCTTTTCTTTTCTCTAAATTTTACAAGTTAAAAAAAAACAAAAACATTACATGCCACTAATGTTTAGTAATGTTTTTACCAGGTAGTCGGTAAGTTGTATTTATAACATGCCATTATACAGTGTGACACGTTGAATATCGACACCCTAGGCTGTGAAGATTAATCTGCATTTTTAATCCTTTGATCACAAAAATCTAACATTTGATTGGATAATAAGAATTTAAAATGAGGAGAAATGTGAAATAAATGATATTCTCAAATATGAAGAAAATGAGTGGGGTGAAATTAAGAGAAGAAGCACCAACATGGAGCTGGGAAATTAAAGGGTTTGGAGTGATTCTATATGAAGGAATGGTCTCTGATCTCTTGTTTAGAGCTGTTAAACTGGCAAATGGAAGTTTCAAAAAGTATTGAATAAAAAGGTGTCATTACTTTTGATCATGTGTATCAGAGAAAAACTTCTTAAAATTATATTTCCCCTCATTTAATATTCTTACTTTCCAATTAAAGGTTCGATTTTTGTGATTTGTATTTTTATTATTAATATTAATAATAAACCCAGCGGGGAATTCGGTCCTTCCGTCGAGGGCTTTGTGGAAGGATTCAAACTCCGCACACAGAAAGCGTCACAGGCCATGCAACACTTCCTGCCTAAGAGGACTGCACCATCTGCTTCTGCCAGCCACCCCAGGCTGCCACTACAGCAGCCCAAGCAGTCGTCTGCGCCTCCGCAGCCGCAGCAGACGAAACAGGAGCCACAGTGCAGTCGCTCCCGATCTGCAAACCGGTGCTTCCCTTCCCGAGAAGACAGGGTCCCCAG
The DNA here is from genome assembly GCA_032361165.1 of Enteromius paludinosus. NCBI lineage: Eukaryota > Metazoa > Chordata > Actinopteri > Cypriniformes > Cyprinidae > Enteromius > Enteromius paludinosus. The sequence continues at coordinate 7,212 of JAUMHQ010074304.1, read as the reverse complement.
CCCAAGATTGTGCTGGACCCACCGCCTCCAGCTTCCTCCTAGTAAAGGCGCGAAGAAGAGGGCGGGCAACAGTCTCAAAGACGCTGGACGCGAGCCCCCGCCCACTGAAAGCTTTTTAGAGAATGCTGGGTCAGATGACAGCAGCCTCAGCAGTGCTGCAGCTCGGCCTCTTGCACATGCAGCCTCTGCAGTACTGGCTAAAAGCACGGGCGTCACGGGTGCCTTATACTCCAGGTGAACAAAGCCTGTGTCACAGCTCTTCACCTATGGAAAAGCGCCCAGTGGCTGCAGGAAGGAGTTCCCCTCTGTGTGGTCAGCAGGAGGAGAGTGATCGTGACGGACGCCTCCAAGACAGGTTGGGGGGCGCTGCATGAAGAATCTCCGGCCGCCGGCCTGTGGTCAGTCACAGACCACAACTACCACAACTGAGGGACAGTCATGTCCTGGTTCGCTTGGACAGTATGATGGTGGTGTCATACATAAATCATCAATGGGGCCTGTCGAGACACCTTCACATTAGTAGCACACCTCCTGAAGTGGGCCCTGCACAACTTTCGCTCGATAAGAGCGACTCACATACTGGGCATTCTGAGCCAGGGCACAGAAATGCTGTCAAGGGGCAACGTCAGTCCAGAAGAGTGGACCCTTCACCCTCGAACGACTCAGCTGATCTGGAATGCATTCGGCAGAGCAGAAATAGACCTTTTTGCCTCAGACAGCAATACTCGCTGCCCAGCTTATTTCACGAAGGAGATGGATGCACTGGCCCAGAACTGGCCCACCCTCCTGCTCTATGCTTTTCCCCCGATGGCTCTGATACCCCAGGTCATCAGCCGAGTCAGGGAAGAAGGTCACAGACTCCTTCTGGAGGAACCAGCCGTGGATAGTAGACCTGCATGTGATGCTGACAGCTGCCTCATGGCCCGTTCCCCTGAGACGAGACCTTCTTTCTCATGCCCAGGGCTCAATCTGGCACCCACAGCCCGAGCTGTGGCCTCTCCATGTGTGGCTGCTCGACATGAGCCTATCTGCCTCCTAGAGCATGTACCATTTCACAGGCCAGGGCCCCGTCTACGAGGCGCGCCTACCCTATGAAATGGGCTGTGGAGCCCCGCCTGCCTGGAATTCGGGCCAAATGACATCCTGAAACCGAGGCTCGGCTATGTGCCGAAGGTGCTACCCCCTAGCGAGGACCATGACTTTAACCCCCCTACCCCGTCAGGGCATTGAGAGCTGCGTCTGTGCTAAAAGACTGCCGGTCTTGAAGCAGAGGCTTTCTAAGTGGGTTGTAAACGCTATTTTACTACCATACTCTTTACTGGGCCAGGACTTCCCCATAGGAGTAAAAGCTAACTGAACTAGAGCCACTGCCTAGTCCGGGGCGTGGTCTAGCGGTATTTACCTGTCAGAGATTTGTGGAGGCTGGTCCTCGCCAGGTTCAATAATCTGTACATCCCAGCATTACATGCCAGGATCCTCTCTGCTTGAAATGTAATTTGTAAAATTCGCTGTCTTGGCTCAAACAGCGGAGACAGCCTACGAGCTTTATGGCTGTTATTCTATTTATAAGCTCTCTGTGTTGGCCGTCAGGCTCAGGCTTACACGCCTCTAAAGTGTAAGGATGATTCAATATATATGTGGGGCATTGATTTTCTCTGCATGCTTAGGTGACTGTGCGCCCCGGTTTTTACCTGGGTCCGTTTTCAGGCTTAATCATTCTGCACTTAAAGCTACAGCGGGATTAAACTGTGTTCCCATAGCATCTTTGCAGGCGCAGTACGAGGTAAAGGCTACTTCCGTAACCCAGGTTCCCTGGGACACGGGAACGAGTACTTCGTCCCTTGCCGTGCTGTAAGTGTTCATCGCTTCAGTCGAAGTAACCTGAATCCGCTGGTGAAGCGGCCGCTATATATATATGCACGGCCCCGCACATACATTGGTCGCCCTAGCACAGCGTCCTGCCGATTGGTTTACCAAAATACCACTGCAGCGACAAATGGCCGTTGCAGTTTCACTGCGTGATTTAATAAGGCTTCAGTTAGGAGGAAAAAAGGAGTTTTTCCCATAGCGTCTTCGACACAGTACTCGCTCCCGTGTCTCAGGGAACCTGGGTTACGGAAGTAACCTGTGCGTTTTCTTTTAATTTAATAAAAATACTTTTGGATCTTTATCATTGTAGGGTGGTTGTGTGCACACACACCCAACACACATTTCAATCCAAGCAGCTTGAAAAAGTGAATGCGACACCGGATGACCCCTTTAAAGATAAAAGTATTAACAATGCAGATAAATTTTTTAACAGCCATTTTTAATCATATTTACCAAGGGTGCCGATATTTTTGACTATGACTGCAGAGATGTTCTTGGCACTGTCAAAAATAATATGGCTATCTGTAGTTAAATAATATTACGAATAATAATTTGACTGTTTTGTGAAATTTCCCATGCTTACCCCCTCCCTACACCAGAGAAAGCAGTAAGCACGTTAACTGCTGGTCATTAACATGAAAAAGGTCTGACAGCCACCAGTTCTCACAGCCAGCACTGTATCAGTTGTATATTTCCATAAAACTTCACAGATTCCTGCACGTGTCACTGTACACAAGGTATCTCAGGAAATATACTGTTCTGTGTAACTTGGCTCAGGTATTTTCCACATACATTCAGCAAACCTGAAAATACACAACTTACTATGTTTACTATGGCCAGATGTGAGGCAAATCTTGGTTTATTGATGTGAATGTGATGTGTGTGGCAAATGTTATGGGGTTTCAAATCAAAATATAAATTTCTTTATAAAACAGGACATCAATTTCATACATGTTCACTGTAGAGAACACCAGAACTAATTTAAAGCATGTTAATTGCACATTCTATTAGACACAACAAATTAATAGGGAGATAAATTATATTTTAATATTCCTATGAAATATTAGAAATTATTATGATTTTTTGTCTCCCCATTAATTACTCAATGCTATTAACTTGATGGAATTGGCCAAAAAATAATGGTCCTGAGAACTACTCCCTGCACTTGCTTGTCTTTTCATTATGACATCATGGCTTTTAAAGACACAGTATGTTATTACCTTTGAGGACGGCTGAGAATCTATTTTTGGTGTTTCCTCTTTGGAGTGTGGCCACAACCTTATACTTATTCATTCGGTCTGTAAATGGATCCAGTTGACTGAGCAGCTGTGGTTTCTGAGAAAGGGCTTTTACATTTTCACATGTTCAAGTATTGAACTTTGGATCAGGTTCAAATTAATTAAAGCTCCATAACTGTAAGTGCTAGCTAATGACCACAGTTTTACCAACCGAATATTTAATATTTTATCATTTAGGAGTTAAGTGACCTATTATGATCTCGATACAGTCACCATCAGGGCTGCATTGATCAAAGTGACCTTTTCTCAGGGAAAATAATCTGTCCACTTACCTTTTCTCACAGTTAGGCATAGTATTTTGTTTTCATCCTCAATCATCTTAGACTGACAGTGAATGGGCCAGGGGTAACATAAACTGTGTAGCTGATCTTAGCAGTCTCCAATCTTAGCCATTTCTTTACCCTGTTTGCTGCTTTTGTTTTCAGAGATGGGCTGATGTGGCTGTTTTGAATTGCTTAATTGTTGTGTTAGTCCTATCAAAATCACAGCATTCAGTGATTCAGTCATAGGAGAGCAAACAGCAAAATTTAACTGACATTTTGTCTTATTATTATCTTAAACCCAAATCACACTGCACAATTTTACAAATTCTATAAAATCAATCCATATCACACTGCACGCCATGTACCTAATAAACTTGACTACAACGTGTTTAGACAGTACGATGATGACACCTGTTTACTCATAGTCTATGATGCGCATTAAAATATATATTTTTAAAAAGTGGCAAAAGTGGAAGGGATAAGAGCTTGAGGTAAACAGTTTTGCTTTGAAAACTTCCAGTGATTTGTCGCCAAAATTTTTTTGTCATTACTACCGATCCCTGTACTCAAATCGCAAATATGAAACCCACGTAGGAGGGGACGTTCTTGCAACCTTGTGCAACGTTCCCTAAAAGTTCTCTAAAGGTGTCAAAAGTCCCGAACATTTATAAAACATTAGGGACGTTCCCAAAATGTCCTCTTTTGGTTATGAACATGCTGGTACTCAATGTTGAATATAAGACTTTAGGCGGAACGTCCCTTTTTGGCAAATTTTTTGGTCACACAATAATGTTACAAAGAGGACATTTGGAACTTTAACAGAACGTTCTCAGATGGTCCTCTTTTAGTCACATTACACTGTTCCAGATATGACTTTAGGAGGAGGTTCCATTTTGGTTATTTTTGGACACACGACAATGTTAGTGTCATGATCAGCTGGATGTGCCAGCTCAGGCCACTGTGTGTGTTTACCTCAGTTTTCATGCCTGGACTTGTTTCAATGAACTCACGTCTCCGCCCATCTCATTCGTTGTCATAGTGTTTCATTGTTGTCTCCACCCACCTTGTCTGTTGCCTTGACCACTAACTCGCTCCTCCCCTTAGTCTTGTTAGCATGTCTGTATAAAAGTCCCGTTTATTTCCTGTTTAGATGCTGGTCAATGTTTGGATGTACCGTGTGTTTTCCCCCGTTGTCTAGCCATCAGTGTTTTCCCGTGTTACTCCGTGTATTCCCTGTGGTCCTCTGTACTGGATATTGGATATTTTGTTGTCATCTCGCCTGTTCCCGGACTCTCGCTCCCGTCTCGCCCCTCTGGATACTGTTTGCATATCACCTGACTTACGCCTCGAACTTTGGATTATTCTATTTGCCGTTGTCTCTGATGTCCCCGTTTGCCGCTGATTGACTTTGCCTGTACCTCCGACTCTGTGTGTTTGTTCAATAAATGTCTGCAAATGGATCTGCACGTTTCCCGTAGTCACAATCGATCCAGCAGCCTTTCACCGTGTCAACTGCCAGGTATGGACTCTTTTGATCAGCTACTGTCATTTGCATAGGAACCGGCTGTCTGTTGAGAATTATGTTCAGCAGTTTAGCAATCTCCTCACTCAAGTTGCGTGTTTTAAAGGCGTTATTTCACAATGGACTAAACGAGCCTGTGAAATCCGGGTTGCCCGAGGGGGGGGGGTTTCCCTGCAGCCTGGAGGATTATGAAGAGTGCGCGCTCTCATTTTAGCCGTCATTTCCTAATCTGCGGACACCAACCCACCATTACGGTTGCCAGAGCCGTCAGAAACCCTCGCAGTTCCAAACCCATCATTAGGGTTGCTAGTACCAGCAAAATTTCTTGCAGTCTCAACCAGCAAATGACGGGCAGTAACCCCGTATCACAGCGAGAGGGGCTGTGTTGTGTATTGTTTGGCCCGGCTACTCAACCAGTCACCGAACGACAGCTAGGGGAGCTGTCTACCATGCTGGTGACTCCCGAGATGCCCACAAAGGGCGCTGTTTTCATCACTCAGCGTGAGGGGCTGAGTGATGCTCAGTCAGGTACCGAAAGACAGCTGCCTGCCATTTCTGCAATCCCCATTTTGCCTGTAGAAGGTGTTTATGTCATCACCCAGTGAGAGGGGCTGAGTGACGATCAGTGGGGCGCAGGGCCACAGCTAGGAGGGCTACCGGCTATCCCAGCGGTTCCTGATCCTCTCGCAGAGTGCGTCGATTCTGCACCACGGCCCGAGGAGTCGTGTGTTGTCCAGTTTGTTCCAGTCACACAGCCTGATGAGCTGTCGAAGGCCCTCACGATTCCCTTCACACGGTACGAGGGACCGTGTTCAGCCCAGTCGGTTCCAGTCACACAGCCCGACGAGCTGTAAAAGGCCCTCACGATTCCCGTTACACGGTACGAGGGACCGTGTTCAACCCAGTCTGTTCCAACCATGCAGGCTGACGCGCTGCAGAAGGTCCTTGCAGAACCTAATCCGCATGTTACTGGTCCAACTCCCGTTTCACGGAACGAGGAGCCGTGTATGGCACAGGCGATCCCAGTTACGCAGCCTGTGAAGCTGCAGAAGGCCCTCAGCGTGTCAAGCCTGTCAGAAACGGGTACTAGCCCCGTAGCATGATATGAGGGGTCATGTCGAGTCCTGTCAGTTCTGGTTCCACTGCTAGTCGAGTTATCTGAGGCCTGTGACCCTGACTCATGGTGGTCGGATCCGCCAGATCCAGTCTGTGATCCAGAACCAGAGTGGCCGGATTCGCCAGACGCTGTCTGTGATCCGGAACCTGCATTGCTGGATCCACTAGACCCGGTCTGTGATCCAGATTCACTGAATTCACCTGAGCTCCATGAGTTCTGTGAGGCTCCATGGCCTGAACCTCCAGAACCAGTGTGTGGCACAGAGACTTCATCGGGTCCACCAGAGGCTGCACTACCTCTGGAGATGTCGGTTTCGGCCGTAGAATCCCCAGAGGCCTCATTGGTGGCTGCACAGCCCATGGAGGTCCCTGAATCTTGGTTCAGTCGGTCAGGGAGGGCGTCTTCCCTGTCGGCTCAGTCTCGGAGGGTGATGTCAGTATCAGTATGGTCACGAAGGGCGTATTCACTTCCTGCCTGGTCTCGAAGGGCATACTCACAGTCTGGTCGGTTTAGAAGGGCGTTGTCTCTGACTGTCAGGTCTCGGAAGGCGCATTCTCAGTCAGGTTGGTCTAGGAGGGCGAATTCATGGCCAGTCTGGCTTCGGAGGGCACACTCACTGTCGGTCAGGTTTCAAAGGGCTAAGGCTGGTTGGCTCTCAAGGGTGCAAAGTCAGTCTGGTGGCCCCAAGAGGATCTCTGTCACTCCCTGGCCGAACCAGAGGGGTTCTGCTGCCATCCACTCCACCCAGATAGAGGTCTAAGCAGCCTGCTCCACCCCGGTGGGCGTCTCCGCTGACAGCTCCACCCGGGAGGACAAGTTCGCTGTCTGTTCGGCCCAGGTGGTCTGCTCCGCCGTCTGCACCGCCCTGGAGGGTGCATGGACTGTCTGGTCGGCTCGGGAGAGCATTGTCGCTGTCTGGTGGCCCCGGATGGGCTTCTTCTCCATCTGCGCCGCCTTGGAGGATGTTCCCCCCATCTCGCCGCCCAATTGGGATTTTGTTTGGGATGTTTACCTCAGTTTTCATGCCTGGACTTTTTTCAATTAACCCTTATAGGCCGAGGATCACGTCGGCGTGATTTGGGTCTTTTTTTTCTTGTCAGTGCGAAAGACACTAAAAGTACTCTGTTGACTTTGGTCACACAA
>JAUMHQ010074269.1:0-14255 GCA_032361165.1 Enteromius paludinosus | reverse complement strand
AGCTCGGGAAAATTGTAATAATATTACTATTTTAAGACAAGTAATGCCTTACACTACTAGTTACTGAAAAAAGTAATTTTATTACAGTAACGCGTTACTCTGTTACACCCAACACTGGTTGTGACCCTTTAAGTGTCTAATACAAACAAAGCCAACATGGACCAATGGCAAAACAGCAGTATGAAGCAGAAGGAAGTTAAAATGAGTAAGAATGGGGCAGAAGACGGACATTTAAATAACTGAAGGGCAGACATGTTGTTGAGTTTGCAGAATGACTGAAAATATGGAGAAAAACCTAATAACTCGATGAATATGATACCGTTAATGCTGGATGCATGTGTAAAATAACAAAGGCCTTGTGAAAAAAGCCCTGACACATCTGGTGTAGAAGAATCTGAAGGAAGATGAATTTCTAGATTAGGCAGCTGCTTAAACTAGATAGATTTTTAGTCCTGAGTTGTCTGTCTGACAGGTCATTGCTATTCAAAGGATAAGGTCGGCAGTGTCTAGACAGCTGCTTCATTCACATTGGGAATCTGGAATTCTCAGTGCGTGAAGGAACAGCATTTTTATGTCCACATAACATGACGAATAAGTGATATTTATCCAAAATCCTATATTATTTTCACATAACATTTAATAATTGTTTCTCTATGTAGTCTGGAATTGTCAGTTTAATGAAATTAAAAACTAGCAAATGCTTAAGAAATAGCAATGCTTATGCTTGCATTCAAGCATTCAGGTAATAGCGACAAATAAAGTCTATCATTCACAACACATTCAAGTACAAAAGTTAAAACCATGACCATGCTACTGGAAATGCATTTAATAAAACATAACGGTCAAACCTCTGACTAGGCTCGGCATGCAATTAATTAACAGCAATTTCACCAGATGGTACAGTACCCAGCTTTAGTGTTGAAGAGCTTTATGGAACCCAATTTATTTAGTGATCTAATATACTCAATGCTTACAGCAATCAACATTTACAACCACTGTGTTAATCAAATCTCTTCTGCTAATGTAGAGAGGCTGAAATTGGTTTGCATTCAGAGTATGTGCTGCATGTGTGTGTCTGTACATAATGTAAATGATGTCCCGTTAAAACTAAAATCCGCACTCTTCTACTGCACTATTATCATCTGAGGGTGTACTGTAGTAAAATGGCAGGAAAAAAATCCAATTATTCATTAGGCTACTGAGCAGAAACAATTAAAACAGCTGAGGTGCAAAACCGATATGAGTATACAGCATGAACAAGTATTGTGCATGACTGCTAATCGCTTTATTTATGTGTACACGTAGTAGAACATTATAGAATAAGAGATTGTTAGTGGGTTTTTTGGGGGTTCGAAAACAACCCAAATATGCATATGGAAGTTAAAATTTGTTTTCAGTAGGTTTAGGAATGGTTTGGTGTAGGTGACTTTTCCTACGCAATAGAGCATTAACATTTAGTGACATTCCCCGGATTTTTAACTCCTAACATCCATAAGACATCAAACAGCATTATAAAAACTGTGTTGCTGAAATGTATTTCAAAGCACGTTTTTCCAACGAGCCTGGGTTGCATTAATTAAAGATGCATGCATTTGAAGTACAGAGAGAGTTGCGGTTGTCAGTGTTGTCAAGTAGGTCACAGTGAAAGCGTCATAAATAATGGAGCATGACTCCTTACTATAGAGTTAGACCCAAACTCCTCCAACAAACCAGCAGTTAACATTGCAAACCAATGTACATTAGGATGACTAATGCCGAGTTCACACTGCTTGATTTTTCATAATCATCGGATCATCTTTGTTTTCACAACTATCTGAAGTAGCATTCAGTTGCTGCTGTGTTCACGGTGACTACGTTTACATAGACAACAATACTCTGGTTTAATCTGATCATTAATTGATTCTCATACTGTCCCAGATATGACTTTTTTCTTCAGATAAACTCTATCTAAAGAGCAGACGGCTCTTATGCTTTTGAATCCCTCTCGTGGTAATGGTGAAATTAGCGATCGATCTGCACAGCACTGCTTCAAGCTGAGCGAGCCTTCTGACTACTATCTAGGGATGATGCACCTGTTCTCTACAGTGCGACATGTCAAACGCACACAAAAAAGAAATCAATAAATTTAGTGTTTTTGAGCCTATTTTCAAACCTTTTGTCCAACAAAGAGAACATTTAATGCGCCGAAATCATCCGAGTGTTTAAAGTCACTTCCTTTTGTGAGCTGACGTGATCACAGAGTGGGGCAAAATCAAAATTTTTTGGTATTCTTTATATAATATTATCATTACATTAGAAATATACTTAATCATAAAAATGGTTTGAAGAACACAGATAAACCGTTTAGTCGCAACCGCAGTATCTAATCAGTTAAAATGTGTCTACTTGTCTTTAATTCAGCTCTGCGATAGCATATGCTTTGTCCATATTAGTTAATTATGGAGAAAGTTATGGAGCAAAGATAGCACTGTTATTGAAATGTAAAACCCACAATGCAGTGCCAAACTTATGGCATGTTAGAATGTTACAGTTCTTAACAACATCCATCCAATTATGTGCCTCATATGCAGATGCTTTGGACAATTTCAGCATTTGAGTGGGAAAATGTCATTTAATAGAATATGTGTCAATTGAAGAAGTATTTGTCTTCCAGAGCCAAGAATTCACTGAGTTTCTCAAGCAAGGAATCATTATCTCCTTCCAGCATATCTCCAGGAGACCTGAGATAACAAGCAGGGGGAAACCTCCTCCAGTAATTGCACCTCTGGAGGACTAAAATGGCATCTCTGCAGTGACAAAATAGTTTCCAAGCCTGCATCTTCTCAATCAGACAAGACTATCGCTTTTAAGACTGAAATGTTGATGACATATACAGTCGGCCAAGTTGTTAGCGGGGAATACAAACAGTAAACTTTACATACATCATAGTATAACGTTTTCAAACACATGCTTTAAACAGAGATGAAGAAATGTAAGATTGTAAATATGTCACAAGATAATCTTTAACAATGCAGCATAGGCTTAACATTTCTATGAGAATACATTTTATCCAACATCATTGTAATAGCTGAAGAAACTAGCAAACGAAAACTAACCATGCAAGAAAGTGAGTCAGACTGAATAACCTCATCATATACAGTGCCCTCCACTAATATTGGCACCCTTGGTAAATTTGAGCAAACATGGCTGTGAAAATAAATCTGCATTGTTTATCCTTTTGATCTTTCGTTCAAAAAAACTCACACAATTCTAACCTCATGATGAAATAAAACAATTTAAAAAGGGGAGAAAAACTCATGATGAAATAAATATTTTTCTCCAATACATGTTGGCCACAATTATTGGCACCCAATTTTTGATCAGCTTTGAGATTTCTCCTGTAACGCCTGAAGAGTTTGGAGACCAAAGAAAGAGACCACTCCTTCATAACTTCAGACCCTTTAGATTATCCATGATGGTTCTCCTCTTTAGTTCACATCACTCAGGGTTCAGGTCACTGGACTGGGACAGTCATGGCAAAAGCTTCATTTTGTGCTCAGTGACTAATTCTTGTGTTTCTTTCGATGTTTGTTTTGGCTTACTGTCCCACTGGAGGACCCAAACCCAGTCAGTTTTAGATTTGTTATCTGCTGGTATTTGACAGATGCCATGATCCCATGTGTCTAAACAAGATGTCCAGCAGAAATATAGACCCACAACATCAAAAACACAGCAGTATACTTCATTGTACACATGGAGTACTTTTTATCCCTGTGTTGACCAAATCCATCTAGACTGATTGCTGCTAAAAAGCAAATTTTTTAGTTTCATCTGATCATAGAAGCCAGTCCCATTTGTAGTTCCAGTCATGTCTGACAACTGAACATGCTGGAGATGGTTTTTGGATGAGTGAGGAGAATGTTTCTTAAACCCTCCTGAACAACATGTGCTGATGTAGGGTCTGTGTGAAAGGTTTTCTGACGCTGAGACTCAACTATCTGCAGTCTTTAGCCACTCAAACTCTACTCCTCTCCGTGTGTTAGGAGGATATAGACACACATCCTCTTCCAGGCAACTTCCTAACATTTTATGCTGATTAAAAAATTCTTCATTATTTCCCTGATGGTGGAAATGGTCATGTTCACTGCTCTAGCTCTTTTCTTAAAGCCACTTCACTAATTTGTGAAGCTCAATTATCAATTATATGAAGCTGCACATCATAAATATATTATTTATTTTTTCTCATTGGGTTGATGATTCAGGAATTTTGGCAGATGAACAGATGAATTTGACAATGTTTGGTGAGTGGAGTTTTAATGTTGTATTGGGTTAAAAAGATAAAATACCACTACACTAAACCTAACAGGCATGTTGCCAGATCAATTTTTCCTTATAATTTTTGCAACTCTGAATCTATATTTTTTCCAAATTTTCCTTAAAACTGTGGGGGAATTTGGATTTTGAGATTAAAGAGTTGTTAAAAAAACAAAAGATTTAAAATCCGTATTGGAATTTTGAAACCCCCCCCCCCATCAAACATAACATTTCACAATTACCATTTTTAAATTAAAAGCAGGCTGTAATTGTTCCTTAGGTAATTTGTTTTTGCAGTAGAAGCATGTTTTTCCAATAAGCCATTTTTATAACTGGTCAGTCAATTTGGTAGGCTAGAGGCTGGTAAATTGGAGATACTGTAGAGACGGGCTGTGACTCCCACCAACCCACGCCAAACCAGCACGAACGCACTGTTGTTATTGTGGCAGATTGTGCGAATTAGACTTCTCATACAGAACATCACAGATATGGTTATAATTATAAACAGTCAAGAAATGAGCCAAGCAACTGCATAAATGCATGCGTGCATGTTTGTGGGGTTTCAGAAAAAGGAGCCCAGAAAGTTTTCACACCTTTAATGAATCACAGTTCTGAGAAAAGCACTGAAGAGAAAACAGAAGAAAATGACCTTTGCTTGCATAGCCGAGCACAGTTGGAGTCTCTGTACTCATTAAAATCATCCAGCTCTACATCTGCATGGATAGAGAGAGAACCAGAGGAGGCCTGTACAGAAGGAAAGGGGTGACAGCCCTGTCACACTGCTAAAAGTGCCAGAGTTTGACCACACAGTGAGATTCTCATTAGATCTTCCCTTCCCACACGTACACAGCCCGTTGACACCCTCTTTTCCTCTCTCTACCGCTCTCTCTCTCTCTCGGTAGAGGGGCTATAAATATATCCCAGTGATGACTCATATACCAGACATATCAATATCTCCAACTACGCACACACACACACACACACACTTATTCACTTCAACAAAACAGACACAGTCTTACACCAACTGCTGCTGTAGCTTGAAGTTGTGAAATGCTAAAATATGACCATATTAAGGCTTATATTGTGTTTTATCCTGTCTGTCTGTCCATCCATCAAATTGTGCATTTGTGCACAAGTTCATTATAAAAAAAAATAAATCAACCCACCCAGAGCACTCCAAGTAACCATATAGAAATGCCCTGGCATTGTGGTGGCAGGATTTGGGCAGGCAAGCACCAATCATGTCTTCGTCAAAAGAGGTGAAATTCATGTTGCTATTCTGTATTGTTTATCTTTGTACAGTAGTTTGGCATGCCAATAACACATGCTAAATTGAAATGACAGAGAGCAAAAGAGGTCGAGCAGCAGTGACTGAGTGATGTAGATGTGTTAAATGTGTCTATATGGATGCGTTTATGTTGGTTTAGGTAAGTGTGGGTGTCAATCTAAGGATTTCCTCACCTTCCCCTGATGATTATTTTGTTTATTGCTTTTCTTCTGATGTGTCATTCTCCATCTCTCATCGCCAGCGCCACAGATGGAGAACAGCAAACACATCCTGACAGTCAGTCTCTCTCGCTCTCAGACGCAAACAAACACACACACCTTTACATCACTGCAAAGAAAGATTATACAAACCCTCTGTTCTGGTGATATAAATGTCAATAACATGTTGAGTAATGTACTGTGGAATCCAACATCTGAGTTTATAATTTAAGTTTATAAGATATATATAGCTATATACGCACACACACACACACACACACACACACACACATATATATATATATATATATATATGTATATACGTTATGCTTTCATTAAAATAAAAGAACATAAACCAAATACTGTGATGATCTTATATCAATTTTACTTTTCTTAAATTTCTTACATTGTTATATACATTTTAAATACTACAAATGATAATAGTGATGAAGTAGCCTATATTCGAAAATGCTCTTGTGGATGTAAATGTTTTTAAGGCCTGTAGTGAACCACACTATTGACTCACTGTGTTTGATGAGTTTTTCATATTGGGGTTTTATTGAGTAATAGATGACTTGTGTATGCCACAATATTCATTAAGGTCTGATTGAAAGGAGAGGTGCACAAAATAATACATGCTGCTTGAGTGAGCGAGGGAGAGTGAGGGAGGCTTGAGAGAATTAGTCATAAATTGAAACTGGGAGAATCATGATGCCTTTGGCAGTGATCCATATTTACCACGAGCTCCCAGCGGATCCCCTGAAAGAAATTTCTCCTCTAGCTCATCTATCCATTCATCCATCCATTCCTCCGTCATTTTTCACTGTGTTTTTGGTGATAGCAGTATGAAATGTAAGGTTTGATGTGGTATAAATGATGAGTCATTCTGTAGGAATCTGTTCCTGGTCCACAGCTGTGTGCAGCGCTTGACTCATTCTTTTTAATTAAAGGAATGGTATTTCATTTGATGTTTTCATCACATCTTCTATAATGCCATTCACTGTCTGTCTTTTCTTTTCTACAAAGCTACCCTGACTTATCACCAAGTTTCTAAGAATGTCTTTGTCTCGTTCCATCTCCACCTCCTGAAGATCTCTACAAAAGACAGTTGCTGCCGGCTTGTGGCCTTGGTTTCCATGGACACCGATACTTGTCCTAAGGACTGACTTGTTTAGAGCATCATGATTATATAGCAACAAAACTGAAAAACTCTGACATCAACTGAGTGAGGCCACTGAGAGATGTAGGACTGTATATGGCTTTACTCTTGTGTTTGCACAATTATGATTTATTTTTTAAAAAGGAACTTTACATTTAGTTTTATTGGTAATTAAATGTAAAATGCCTTCTGCAAACCATTTTTCTGATTCGGGATGATCCGTGTACATCTGGGAAACATTTAAGCATATTTTTATTTTAAAATACTTAAAATTTGACATAACAAGGCTACACTGTACGTACAGTAGACTTTATTGTGATTTTTCTCTAGGGTAAATTATCTGATGCTGACATCTACTGGTGTGTAGCAGTTATGGGATCTAGATTAATATTGTTCTCATTCTGTCATTTTATATGAACAACTTCATATAAATAGACATCAATTATATACAATCATTTCATAAATATAAAATCATAAATATGAAACTTTGATCACCATGCTGTAAAAAAAAAAAGTCCCTTCTTTACTTCATTAGGTTTTTTTTTTTAAGTCTCAGATAAATAATACTCAAAAATCCCCTTGCAATTCACAAAACTTTATTCCTTATAACATAGTTTCAGGCCAAATTACAAATAAATAAAGTGGTTTGCTTTTACCTGCTTGTCGTAAGACGGTAACCACTCACACAGAGGAGAAAAGATCCCAAACCTACTCAGTAACAAAGATTGAACATATTTAAAGGAGATATTACATTTGTACATCTGCTAAATGCAATTAACTTTATGAATTTCTAAAGGAGAGGGAATAATTCCATCAAACTTCCTCTTTGTGTGTCTGAAATGCTCAATACTCAAAGTGTGCAGCCATTAAACATCAAGGACTTGAAGAATGTAAAGTAGGATGAGGGTAAACACAGATGGCATTGATGGCGTAAGCGTCTAACAGGCCGATTCATTTGGGTTAGCCGTTGCCAAGCCCATTACCGACAGGTGAATACAGCAATCAGATTACAGTTCAGCTCAGAAAATAGGAAAGAAGGTGGAGCTCTCTTTAGACTAACAGCTGATTGGCCAGATGCTCGTGGCTGGAACAAATGACATGGCAGAATGTAAATGAAGCACAATCAAGGTGAGCAGTACAGCAGCTCTCAGACGGGAATGAGTCATTCCCTGAATTCAAAGACGGAAATAAATTAACAAAAGTATAAATTCCTATAAACCACTTTTAATTTCCACGGTGTAAAAAAGGCAATCAACATCTTCCATCGAGCACAGGAAAGGCAGTCACGTCTAAGCTTAGGAACACCATTTTGCCTTCAGTTCCTTTTAGGACAGACAAAAACCATAATAGAACAAAGTACTTTCAGTGAAGAGCATCATGTTGTGACAGCGAAGCTGGAGTGTTTCTGCAACCAAAGATGAATCAAAACTGTCTAAAAGAATCAAGAAAACATAAAAAGAAAATGTTCTGAACTTTTCCTCTTGAAAATGTTAAGTGCTGAAAATCAACATTTTTCACATAAACAAATGTACAGATTAAGAAACATTTGCTCGCGTTTTTGCAAATGCCACATTTATCAATGTCCGCAATACAGTATGTTATTTGTTTGGTTTACATCTCCTGAATCGTGCAAAGTCAAATGCGAATCATAATTCATTAGTTGTCGAACGATGTAAGTGATCTGCACAGTCAGAAGCAGAATAAATGTGTCTCTTCCGTTACATCGAAGAGGCTGGAGACATTCATGCTCTTGGGGTCGTACTGTGCATATCGTTTATCTCAGAATACATAAGTCTATTGCACATTCAAATTCATACTTTTTCTCTTTGCTCAAGTCACTAATCATTTTCTACAATGACAATATCACGACATAAAAAAAATGGCCATTTAAGAAACAAAAAGGTACCCGGACTACTCCACGCCAACACTTGGTTCCCTTGCAAAACATCCATGCAACACAACGGCTGACATTATATGATCACATGACGTATTTTAGAAAGGAATGAGTTTAAAGGCTTTACAAATTCAGACAAGAAAAAATGAGTTCACAGAAATAAATATGGAGTCATACATCCCATGTGATTCTTAGGCAAACCCTGTGGACATGAGTAATGGAACGTGGGAGAATCTTTCAGATGCAGACCGGACGCCGACTCGCTGGCATAGAAATGCACAAAATTTCTGTGTAATTGGATTATTGTTAAAGTTGCCCTCTCTGCTGCATCAGCACAAGCCTTTTGTAGTATAAGAGCACGTCTCTGGCTTAAGACTGCTCTCCGGAACAGCTTTGGTGCGGAATTACAACTGCTTTTGTTACATTAGAACAGATATCTAATACAGGTCTCTTTTGGTCTGAATTGTAATGTTGGTATTTCTGGTTTCTTTCTAGGTACACAGTCCTCAGTGCGCACTAGCACCTGAAACACAGCGTTCATTTCACGCAGGGCAACAATAACAGCCTTTGGATACAGGTAAACAACAGAAACCGAAGTTCAAAGCAACTAAATGCCAAGTAAAAACGCCAAAGTTCCAGAAAAAGCATTGTAACAGATACAGTTCATGAGGCATTCCATACATATCCAAATCTTGCAGCTGTTTCAGATCAAAACAAGTCTTTGAAAAAAAAAGAATAATAAAGCAACAAAAAAATACAGCCAAATTACAAAACGTTTCCCTGCATAGTCTCTTGATGAGAATTCAGTGTGACCGCTTCGCAGTAGGGTGGAATCGTCAAGCGCATCTGCCTGCAGAACAATGTGAGGGCGGGGTGAGGGGGGGGGGGGGCGTGTCTATCAAAAAGAGCCAATGAGAGAGAAGCAAAAGGACTGGGTGGGGTCCAAAAGTCTCACAGTTTGTAGTTGTGTCGTGTGTCTTTCCGAAGTCTCTTTCATATGTCATCTGAGAAAAGTGCGTTATTTAGTCGCTATCCGTCATTCTGTTCCCTCTCGCCATATCATCACTGGACGCAAATTCAAGTGTGTCCCTGTTTTGATCGCAGAGCATCACAGGGAGCAGGAAGGCAGAGGATTGTGGGTTGTTTTTTTTGTATATAGGCATTGTGGCATATGGTGTGTCCTAAACCCCCCCCCCCCTCCCTCCCTTCCCATCACATCACATCACATCGCCTGGCTTCGTTCACTTGCCGCCGTACATCCTCTCGATATCGTCCTGATAGTGCGTTTTTAGTTCCTTGCGTTTGAGTTTGAAGGCATCAGTTACCAGCCCCGTCTCGGGCGTCCAGGGTTCGGCGCTCAGACGGATTTTCTTTGGGATCTCAAAGCGCTCCAGTTTACCTGTGAAACAGACCACATTTTATTTAACAGTGTTAAACTGTAGCATTTTTATATATGATATGATATGATAGGTTTTAAGTAACATTTTAAGTGAATTCAATTTTATTGGAATTGGGTCAGTGAAATGAACTGCCTAAACAAGCAACACGCCAATTCATGAAAACGAATTAGACTTCCCAACAATAACGGAGAGGGAGGACCGTATTGAGAGGAACTCTCTCATGCTCATGAAGCCAGCATTTGGTTGTTTAAAAATACAGTAATATGGTGAAATACCACAACAATATCCGTTTTCTGTTGTGATATACTTAAGAGTGTAATATTCCTGTGAAGCACAGCTGCATTTTCAGCAGCATTACTTCAGTGTCACATGATCGTTCAGTAATCATTCTAATATGCTGATTTTCTGCTAATTAGGAATTAGTTAGTTGTTATTAATGCTGAAAACAGTACTGTCCAATATACTATATTCTTGGTGGAAACCTCAATACATTTTCCTGGATTTCTGATGAATAGGAAGTCCAAAATAACAGGATTTATTTAAATTTTTTTATAAAAAAGTATATATATATTATTTATTTAGCTGTCAACTTTGATTAATCCAATGCACTTACTAAATTAAAATATTAATAAAAAAAAAAAAAAAAGTTTAACCTTAAGCATGTTTACTTCAGTAAAATGATGCAAACATGTTGGGAATGGCATTGCAATTAAAAAATCTTCCTGTCAATCCAATTCAGCATCCATATCAGGCTCATTAAAAAAATGGAGACGAATGTTTTCCCTCTGTTGACAGACCTGTTACAGCTGCGTCGGTGATGATACGCAAGACCTCTTTCTCCATCTCTGCATGGTTGCAGAGCTCCTCCCATGATCCTCTAATGCCCTTCTGCTGAGCAAGGGCGGTTAACTGCTTCTGATTAGGCACCACAAACCCAATCACGTAAGACTCATCACTGCGTAAAGAGATAGAAAGATTTATAAATCTCAGCTTAAACGCTAAACTGCATTTATGAATGCTTGTTTTTTATGCGCACTCACCTGTTGGCATAAGCGCAGATGTTGTCAATGAGCGAGCAGTTTTTGAGCGCAGCCTCCACTTTGCCCAAAGACACATATTCACCAGCTTGCAACTTCACCAGGTCCTTCTTACGATCTACAGTACACAAACATGCCACAGCCAGTTAAGAGGCTCTACACAGAAATTACTATGATAACACTTAAACGGATAGTTCACCCAAAAATTAAAATTCGGCCATCATTTACTCACCATCAAATAGTTCCAAACCTGTATGTAACAACTGATGTTAGCCACTGACTTCCTTAGAATGGAAAAATTACTAAGGAAGTCAATGGCTACCATCAACTTTTTTGTTACAGATATTCTTCAAAATATCTTTTGTGTTCAACATAAGAAAGAAATTAATTCAGGTTTGAAGTGGTGGTGATGACAGAATTTTCATTTTTGGGTGAACTACCTCTTTAATTAGTTTAGATATGTAGTAAAATTTTGTGTGTATGTGCATCTCTCCACACCGATAATCTTGAGGCAGCCATCATGGTGAAATTCTCCAATGTCTCCGGTGCAGAACCAGCGCTGACCGTTTGAATCCACAAAGAAGTCCTCTCGGTTCTTTTGCTCATTTTTATAGTACCCCATTGTGATGTTGGGACCACCCATCAGAATCTCTCCTCGTGGGTTTGGTTTATCTGTGCTGAAATAACCGCCTATGGCCAAAAGACAAAAAAAAAATAGACACATATTTTAATGGGTATTTTAAAATAATATTTAAATTCTCATCATACGTTAATTATGATAAAGAAAAACCAATAGCAACCAATGAACACCATTTTAAGTGTTAACAGTAAAAAAAAAATTTAACTCGCCTTCCTCCCAGTCCTTCAGCATGATCTCTGAACACACCAGAGGAGCTCCAACACGACCAGTGCTGTAATCAGACACTAGACAAACACACACAGTATTAGCACACTTATGCAATCTAACATTTTTATTTATTCAGAAGCATGCATTTCATGGATTTGAAGGTGTGGTTTCTTTAACTTTATTTTCCCCTTCTTTTACTTTTATTACTGTAGTAATAACATGAATAGTGATATTATACAAAGTTTTATTCAAGACCTCTCTCTGCTGATTTAAAATATATTAGTCCCAAGGTTCCATTACCTGCGGAACCCATAACTTCCATTACTTCTAGCCAATTAAATATTTCAGAGACAACAGAACATGATGACATTTATGTAATGACGTCTCGTAATATCAGGTTTTTCATGTCCATGAAAACACTGTAAACAACTTTTAATTAATCAAATTATTTGAATTATTTTAGTACTATTTGTTATACAAGTTATTTTAGTTTTTATGAATAACTTGAGTTGTTATTGTGTTGAGTTGTATGTTGAGTTATATATATACACATATACATATATACGTAAATACTTTCAAAATATTTATTATATATATATATATATATATATATAAAAATACTTTTTATATATATATATATATATATATATATACACATACACACACACACACATACATATAAAAATACATAATACACACTTATTTAAACAAAAACTTTTATTCTGGATGCGACTAATCATTTGACAGCACTATTTTTTTTTACGATTTTAATTTTAATTTATTTATTTTTTTTTATTTAAAGTTTTATTAACTATTTTTTGTCCTTTTAAATTCGTTTTTTTTTATATTTCTATTTTGCTTTATTATTTAAATGTCAGCAATATCACTATTTATGTCAGTTTTATTTCATTAAATATGTTTCAATAATAATTTTAGTTTTATACTTAAAACACTAGTCCTATAATATTGTGTAATATTATTATATTTGAAATAACCATTTTATGTTTGATGTACTTTATTTCTGTAATGCAAAGCTTAATTTCCCACAGCCTTTCCTGCAGTCTTCAGTGTCACATGACCCTTGATTATGTTCTTTGAAAGAAGTACACTTTCAAAAACTGAAACTGTCATTAAACACTGATTTACATTACCATAAAGTTCTGGGTAAATTAACTTGTACATGCTAGGTTATTACTCAGACATAAAAATGAAGCACTGCTAATAAAACAATGGAGAAAAAAAACCTAAGGATGGACAGAATCTTTTTTTGGGGGGATTTTATAATAAAACCGCTGATCTGATCCTAAATCCTGGCTCAGTGTATCTCCTGCTTACACTCGCTGATGGTCCCGGCTCCGCAGGTCTCAGTGAGGCCGTAGCCCTGTCCCACAGGACAGCAGAAGCAGATGTTCATAAAACGCTGAGTAGCTGCAGATAAAGGAGCTCCGCCAGACAACAGCATACGCGTGTTACCGCCCAGCAACGAGCGGACCTTCTTGAACACAAGCCTACAGAACAAGACGCAGTTAGACATGAGAATTATAACAGAGAAAACAGAACTGCTCCTAAACAAACCCAGCGCGTTTTAGATGACATGATTTTGCTAACATTATAAGCAGCATTCATTATACCTGTCACAGAGCGGCGTGCTGTATCCTTTAGAGATCTGCTCCATCTTGTAGTTGTATGCCAGAACAAAGAGAGTTTTCTGCACACTGCTCATCTCTTCAACTTTAGTCATCACATTCTTATAGATACGGTCCATAATCTCCTATACACAGACATGATGAGAGAGGAATACTTCACATCTCTGTCAAACTCAACAGCTGAGTGTGTTTGTGTGAACTTGAGGTTTCTTACGGGTACGGCTGCCATCAGTGTCGGTCTGAGCACACTGGTGTCTCCTTTACTGCCCTTTTTGATTTTAGAGGACTGCGGGGAAAGGACAAAATAGAAGCAAAATGTGCTGTCATTGTCTGTAGTTACAATGCAAATGCTTTGAGATTGTAAAAGAGCTTGACACGGTAATGATGGTACAATAGCATGACTCAAGTGCGGGTTTGTACCTGGTCTGCAAGAGTCTGAGGTGACGAATATCCAATCCGGCAGCCATGTGACACACTCACCAGCTCAGCGCTGA
>JAUMHQ010074247.1:0-14256 GCA_032361165.1 Enteromius paludinosus | reverse complement strand
CAGACAGACAGACAGACAGACAGACAGACAGACAGACAGACAGACAGACAGACAGACAGACAGATAGATAGATAGATGTTTTCAAGACAAGATTTTTAGGGCCTTTTCTCTGGAGAATCATCTGAGAATTAGAAGACTGAAGCAAAAATCCCTGTTTGATATATCCATTTGATCTCATTGCTGTCTAAGAGGAACCAGAAAACATCTCTAGTCATTTTCTGCTCCCACTCATTATGAAGCACAACTATGCGCCGAGAGGAGGATGTACCCTAACAACTCTCTTTCAAAGTTGAGGAAGCGTCTGAAAGGCAGCAGCCTCATGAGACAGATGGATTGAGTGATTTAAGAAAGTTGCTGATGACATGCTGTTCCAGACTGCACTCTCCCCCTCAAAAACGACTCCCAAACACTAATTTCTCCCACTATCAAAGCTTCCCTACATCTGTTCTGTTTGGATTACAACACTCAACCACTAAACTCTACCCACTCTTAAGAGCTTTCCCTGCGATTTGCTTTCGTAGCAAAATATTTTTTGTTGGCTTATGTTAAGATCTTGTAAAGTTCGTTTGTTAGAACATTGCAGTTATGTTTTTTTTTTCCCCATTTATGCAGATATGACGTCAAGCTGTTCCTGTATGATATGAACAATAAAACTGATTGAGTGAGAGATGCATTATGGGTTTAAACCCAAGCTGATGGTTCATATGGTATGGCTGAACATGAGACGAGATGAGGAGTTTTTAAAATGTAAGCATTTTCAAAATTGTTTTACTATTTCATATATACACACACACATGCACACCCACATTCTATTTCTCCTTTTCTATAAATACTAATAAGTGTATATAATATTAAATAAATATAGGTACATTACCATATGACCTTGAATCACAAAATCAAAATTGATATTTACTGTATACATAATCTTAAAGCTGAATAAATAAGCTTTCCATTTATATATGTTTGTGAAGACAATATTCAGCCAAGATATATCCATTTACAAATCTGCAAACTAAGGGTGCAAAAAAAAATCTAAATACTGAGAAAATCACCTTTAAAGTTGTTCATATTAATTCATATTACTAATCAAAAATTGAGTTTCAATGTACACTGCTCAAAAAAGTCCTAGATCTGAATGAATGAAATATTCTTATTAAATACTTTGTTCTTTACATAGTTGAATGTGCTGACAACAAAATCCTCCCAGACCTGGACTAAAGCATCCGCCAAATCCTGGACAGTCTGTGGTGCAACGGATCTGATCTCGGTAACTAATGGCAGTCAGTCTACCTGTGGCAAGCACATGGAGGAGAAATGCTGCACTGCAAAAAATGCTGTCTAAGACAAGGTTTTTTTCTTGTTTCCAGCCAAAATATCTAGAAATTCTGAAATCAAGAATAATTTTCTTGATTGTCTTGTTTTCAGAAATAAACAAGATAAAATTAAGTAACTTTTTGCTTAGAACAAGGAAAATAATCTGCCAATGGGGTAAGCAAAATAATCTTACTTCAGACAGAAAAAAAGATTATTTTGCTAACCCCATTGGCAGATTATTTAGCTTGTTTCAAGTAAAAACTCCCTTAATTTTAGCTTCTTTTTTCAATTGTGTCTTGTCTAGAAAGTTCTTCTTTATTTGAGAATTTTTAGATATTTTGGCGGGAAATAAGACAAAAAATCTTGTCTTAGAAAGCATTTTTTGCAGTGCACCCCAGACCATTACTGACCCACTGCCAAACCGGTCATGCTGGAGGATGTTGCAGGCAGCAGAACGTTCTCCACGGCGTCTCCAGACTGTCATGTCCATCACATGTGATCAGTGTGAACCTGCTTTCATCTGTGAAGAGCACAGGGCACCAGTGGCGAATTTGCCAATCTTGGTGTTCTCTGGCAAATGGAAAACGTCATGCACGGTGTTGGGCTGTTAGCACAACCCCCATCTGTGGATGTCAGGCCCTCATACCACCCTCATGGAGTCTGTTTCTGACCATTTGAGCAGACACATGCACATTTGTGGCCTGCTGGAGGTCATTTTGCAGGGCTCTGGCAGTGCTACTTCTGTTCCTCCTTGCACAAAGGTGGAGGAAGCGGTCCTACTACTGGGTTGTTGCCCTCTTACAGCCTTCTCCAGGTCTCCTGATGTACTGGGCCTGTCTCCTGGTAGCACCTCCATGCTCTGGACACTACGCTTACAGACACAGCAAATCTTCTTGCCACAGCTCGCATTGATGTGTCATCCTGGATGAGCTGCACTACCTGAGCCACTTGTGTGGGCTGTAGACTCCACCAGCATTCAAAAGTGACCAAAACATCAGCCAGAAAGCATAAGAAGTGAGAAGTGGTCTGTAGTCACCACCTGCAGAACCACTCCTTCTTTGGAGGTGTCTTGCTAATTGCCTATAATCTCCACCTGTTGTCTATTCCTTTTGCACAACAGCATGTGAAACTGATTGTCAATCAGTGTTGCTTCCTAAGTGGGCAGTTTGTGTAATTGACTTGGAGTTACATTGAGTTGTTTAAGTGTTCCCTTTATTTTTTTTGAGCAGTGTATTTACGGTATCAACATGTACAAAAAACATTCATGGAACATGATCTTTACTTAATATCCTAATGATTTTTGGCAAAAAAGAAAAATCAATCATTTTGACCCATGCAATGTATTTTTGGCTATTGTTACAAATATACCACAGCAACATAAGGCCGTATTAAAATTAGATTTTAGAACCATTTGTATGTAAA
Organism: Enteromius paludinosus; assembly: GCA_032361165.1. Classification (NCBI taxonomy): domain Eukaryota; kingdom Metazoa; phylum Chordata; class Actinopteri; order Cypriniformes; family Cyprinidae; genus Enteromius; species Enteromius paludinosus. The sequence goes on along the minus strand of JAUMHQ010074247.1, from coordinate 11,520 downwards.
CTAATATGAGTAAACTGAGTAAGCCTGGGCAATGAAAGAGAAACCACTGAAAAACTTGAAATATTTAATAAGTGTGGATGGAGCGTAGGTTTTTACCTTCTGAACAGTGAAAGTCCTGATCACATATTCTGCAAGAGGCTCAGTTTCAATCAGCGTCACTTTGATGTCTCCGTACACCTCGGTCTCATCAGGCCAATACCGGACACATTTCACCTTTATGGACACACAGGAATCCACACGCACACATTACTACACAACACCTGCATCTTAAATCTGGTTATTACTCTATTTTACAGCAAGGTCTAAGTCAAATTGGCATTTGCAGAAACAGTATTATTAAACAAGTCCCTGATGACATTTTGAAAACAGAGAGGTGTAATTGGCCACCTGTCAGACAGGATGTTATCTCTGTATGAACGACCCCTGTGGTCCGAGTTCACTGGAGCCAATCATTGAACACCGCTCAATTACACTCAACGTGACATCAAACGGCTCTCGATGGGGATGTTGTGAAGGACTTGTGCACCTAATTGTGCTCGATTCTAGGATGTCCTCCAAAATGCTCACTTAAAGTTTCCCTTAAACCTTTTTTTCTATTAGAAAGAACCTTTTGTGGAATGGAGAGTGTCCATGGATATTAAAGGTTCTTCAAGGAACCATCGAAGCCAATAAAGAACATTTATGCTTTAGTTGCATCCAAGATGTGCATGAGAATGTAACCCACAACCTTAATTTTGCTCGCTGTGCTCTATTCCTGGAGAATACAGAAGCACATTGCGTGTTTGCATTAATTTCTTGCTAGATGTTACTTCCAAAACCATTGCAGAAGCACCCACCTCAGAGATTTATATATACACACACTCCGTTTAACCGCGAGACCGTAATTAAATGTGTAACAATTGGAGGAGCGCTTCGTAAATAACATTCTTAATCCTGTGATATTTATTAAGGAAAGAGATAATTACAAGAACCCTACCCTGCCCACTTCCACCAGGTTGGTAACCATGACGATACTGGCAGAATTCTCTTGCCAAATCATCCTCCAGAAATCCCTCACGGTTTCCTGCATGGGGCCTACAGGAGAGGAGGCGGGACAAATTTAGAAGATCATGCAATACTCACAAAACAACTAGAAATGAGATGCGACGTTTCCTTATGGATTCAAAGACAGCCCCTGAGGGAAAGAGCATCGCAGACCAGCAGGAATGTCCACATTATTGCATGCTAGTATGCAAGCAAGCATCATAACGTAGGTCGATCTTTCTTATAAAGTTGGTTAACCAATGCGGGTTATTGGAAATTACTTAATTTTAGTTTATTTATATTCATTACTTTTTTTCTTCTTCGCTCTAGTAATATTATTGCAATATATTTCTCATTTTGATTCATATTTTTATTTCATTAAAAAAAGGACTGTTCATCCAAGATGTAGATTTTGGAGATTTTAGTATTTAGCATTCCATTGGATCCTCTGCAGTAAATGACAGCCATGTAGAATGAGAGTCTAAACAGCTGATTAAACATCACAATACTCCACAAGTAATCAGAGATACTGTTCCAATAAGAAACAAACTAATCTACATCTTGAATGGCCTATGGGTGAGTACATTTCCAGCAAATGTTCTTTTTGGGTGAAGTAATACTTTGAACTGCTCATTTTATTGTGTGAGTTGTTCTTGTAAAGCATAAAAATGTGTGAATATTAAAAACAAATTGAATCACTTCTAGCAGAGCTACGCTGATATTTAGCAATGCTTGCTTTGCATAAAAACAAATAGGATCTCAATTAGGGTGACATTCAACTTAATTTACAAACATTTTACACTAAATACAACCAAAAAACAACAACCTCATTTATAAATCAGAAGCCTATGAAGTGCAAAATGAATTCGCTAGGCCATAAAGCTTCATGCACAAAAATGTGAGTCAGCATATTACACAGATGCATGCTGGAAACCTGAAAAGCTATTGTACTCTGTGTAAAAGGAAGCTGAAATGACACTGTTGCATCAACAAATGTGTTTTTATATCGGTTTTGCACTTGTTAACACTATTGGGTAGAATATGGTGTTGGGTGTATTTTCAACATGATAACTGCACATGATAACAAAAAGTGCACAGAGGTACATATTTTTATGAGACCAGGTTGAATTAATCATATTTTTTAGCCTTCACATAGCGACAGATGTGCAGAATGTGTTCGTGTCAGAAGACTTGTCTTGGTTTTACCGATCCTGTGCCTTTGTTATGTGTTTTGTTAATTACCTTGTGTGGCTATATAGTGCCTTGGTCTGTGGTAGCCCTGGGAAACAGAAAGAGAAAGTAGCATGGAAATTATTCAAATGACACTAATTTTTATACCTGCACAAACCGCATGCAACAATGAACTTGCTTCAAGTAAAGTTTGCTTGAATCTAATTCAGCACTCAATGAGACATCGTAATTTCACCTCTCTGATTCATTAGCATTTTAACCACTGTGAAACAAATTGGTGACCAATGTAGCCTTGCTCATGTCAGGCTTTAAAGCTCCGCTGCAGTTTACGAGCGGGTCTGTGGTACGACGGAGCTGGTAATTGTTTTATTATCGGGAATGAGATTGGGTAGCCTGATTATAGCTGCCGCGGGGCGAGAAGCCTCGCGCTGAAGCATATCCGCATGTGTTTACTTCCCATTTTGCAATGATCACAATCATATCGACTGTGTCATTATGGTGTTTAGATCAAGTTAGTGGATTTGGAGCAGCCAGGGAAGCACTTTCAATCGAGCTGTCGCTTGCTGTGGACATGGAGCATTTGCTCGAGTAATTTGAAGAAATTTAGAAGATCGCTTTAAGCGCAGAAATCCCTTGTATCCTTCATTTGTCGTAAGCGAGGCTCTCAGGAGCGTAGCACATAAATGTTGCATAAATCTATTAAGCCTTCTTTGACAGCAAAGAGTGAAGTCGTTCTGACATTTTAAGGTGGTTACATAAACGACTTTAAAGGTCGGAAATTGTTCAAACTTGCTTCTTTATATGTGTACATACATACTTTCTAGTATATGCTAAGCTCATTAAGACTATGTTTATTTGATCAAAATGTGATATAAACAGCAAAACTGTGAAATATTTCTTATTATTATCAATTTCAATTATATAAAAAAATTTACATACAAATATGCATGTATATTCTTATAAAAGATAGGTTATGCTTATACATTAAATATATTTATATATCATATAAAATGTAAGAAAATAGTTAACATAAATGTATATACGTGTACATATTTTCTAAATATATACTGTTATGTGTATGTATATACATAGAAAACATATTATGTAAACAAAAACTTTTAATTTACTATATAAAAGAAATAAAAGTGATAAAATCAATTAAAGAATTATAATTAAAAAAATAAATCAGAATAATAATTTTAAATAAATTAACAAAACTTATGAAAATTAATTAATAAATGTTAAAATAATGAGTTAATAAACGTCACATTAACATGATATATTATAAACATAATATAAATATTATAAATGTAAATTATATTATTAAATAAATATATAACGTGTCATACTCACATCTATGTAGTTGGCGTTGATGTAGTCTGAGTGGGGGTCTCCCTCCAGCAGTTGCAGTCGGACACGAGTGTGATCGTCTGTGGGGTCAAATATTCACAGAAGAGCCGGTCTAAAGTTACACATACACTTTAAAGGGGAGCTATACATGCATGAGCTGTCCAGGAAATACAGCTGTACTGTACACATAATGGCATTCACCCAAGCAAGTTATGTGTGTGAAACAATCACGTTTGGACAGAGAAAACTGTCAAAAACACCACGGTCAAGAAGGATGTGAATTTGAGTATATTGCTTTAATATATCAGGCACATTTGAATTTGAAAACAAAAACCAGTCTCTAATGAGTATGAGAACTATGCCAGCAATCTCCTTCAATAAAAGACAACACATTTAGTGCGATTTACCAACGGAGCCAATGAATTATGCTTTTTGAAAAGACCTGCAACCTCAGCGTTACTTCCTGCATAAGGAAGACAATTACAATCTCTTTAAAAATATCTATAGTGATGGGGAACAATTTTCAAAAAAGTTCCTGTTTCCAAGCAACTCAAGTCTGGGTGCCCCAAGTTCAGCTCTGCACTCTGGGAATTGAGAATAAGAATCAGATCATTTTCCCATCCAACAAAGTGGATGTACAGTTGACCAGTGATGTAATTGATGCAATTACACAAGCACCGCCAATCTTCATCTCGTCTTCGCTTGACCTGCTAACGTTTAGCTCGGGTACTGCGTCTTTTCCACCCTTGAAAGGTGAAGCTTCATGTCTTGGCAATTATGACAACGCGTCTGGAAAAGGGGAAGAGGGTGGAAACGGAAAAAGAGGAGGGGTAAAGGAAAGGTCTGACACTAGCTCCACAAAACCGTGTGGCGTTCTGCTTTGATCACATGGAGAATGCAAATGCGCTGTTCAGGCATGTCGACTCCAAGCGGATGTTCTCTGATGGCAGGCAGCTCCGCAGAATCCCTCCTGATTTCTCTCAGTCTTTCCGTTTTTTGTTCCGAGGAGAAGCAGGTCCGTGTCTGGATCTGTAAGCGGGGTCGTGAAGGTTGTTTACTCTCAGACAGCCCCTCCTTCCTGCCCGAACCTGCTGCGTTTCTTATTCTATCTGCTCAAAATTCGCCAACTTAAATATATTTTTTTATTTGCTCCTTCTCTCTGCCTCGCCTCACAAACACCTCAGCTGTCTCTCGCTGGTGCTTTGGTCTGTCTGCTGACCCCTCTGCTCCCCGAAAGGGAACGTGCGCGAGGGAAGCAGAAAAGAGGGAAAAGGAGGGATGCGGAAAGAGAGCGAGAGAAAGAGACGGGGCTAATTAGACGCCACTGAGTCAGTTGTCATAACAGCAAGCGCTCGGCAGGGTTCTTCTCCTCAGTGAGGGGCCAGACACAAAGCTCTAATTGGGAGAGAATGACCGGACTGCAGACGAGCGACGTGATGCATGGGTACAGTAGTTCTGAGTCAGCCTGAAAAACTATCCAGATGTCTGGAAGATCACCTGTTTGGATGCATATGAGAGGCGTTACGGTGACATGAGGATGAGTAGGGATCTTACTTCTGCACCCCAGACATGACTCAGTGATTCCTCACATCATGCAGTTAAATGAGGATAGGTATGCTATTACTTTTCTAAATTTTGAGAGTCGCTTTTCCATGCTTAGACTGCTTTACAAAAAAAAAAAAAAAAAATGAGCCATGAGCCATATCTAGCTGCTCTTTTGACTTGGGCCAGTAAGCAGCAACCTAGAACAGTCTAGCAATCTGTATTATAGTCACATAAAAAAAAAGTATATTATATATATATATAATATATATATATTATGGTTAATTACTAGCAAAACTGCACCATTTTAACCAAAAATGTTTTTTATATTTTACATTATTTAAATGTTAATCTGGCTCTGAAAAATGTTATATACATCAGATAAGATGGAAAGAAGAGAATATACTGTTTGAATTGGAAAAAGTTAAATTACATTGGTCATCTGAAATTGATTTAATGACATAAAGAAATGTAATTATACAAGAAGCATCTGCAAACAAATTCTGAACTTCATTTTACTAGGCAATTTTTGCAATGGCTTTCAAGGTCACTAAGATATTTCAGTGCCGTGACATTCATTCATTTTTTTTTGGGTTCATCATAGATTCCAAATACTTTCTAAGGCCATGCATAGCATCTGTTATCAGCCTGATCCTGCTGATGTAATCACTGAACAACAACAAAGCGCAGTAAGCAGCATCGGGCTAAAATTTGGATTTCAGGTGCAGTGGTAACTTTAAAAATATTATTTTCATCCTAAAGTAAATGAATGACAAAAAGAACAACTTGGTTCTTTTGTGTGCTTAAAAGTACCGCACCCCAAAAATGTCAGCAGTCTCTTAATCAGCGCTCTTAAGCCCGTGTCCTCGCTGCTGCTCTTATATATAACCTCAGTGTGTTGTCAGCTGGCTCCAGTGCATTATACACCTAAACAGCCTATTAAATCCTGCTCGGCAGAAAAGAGGTTCCTGTGTCAAATGGGCCGAGTGCTGTCGCACACACCTCGTGGCGTGACAGCGAAACACTTTAATCCAGTTTAATCCATTTCCATCCGCTCTGGGATAAGACGCTTTGCTCATGCAGTCTACCTGAGAGGGTTTTAGAAAGCAGCAGAAGTGTTTATGCGAACGCTTGAGCTTTGAGAGCCTGGTGTTAGGACAAGTGTCATCCTAATCTGAATGGGATTCATTTTGGAAGGTTAATTTTCACCAACGCCAATAAAGAAGTATCTTATTTGCCACATACGCAAGGATTCCTATTAAGGAAATTAATTTCCATCTGTTATTCGCACCATTTTGTAATTGATCCTATTAGTGTATAGAAACTAGCTAAAGGATAGACACATCACTCTTTAGTATCTAAATTTGTTTCTCCTAAACAGTAATGATATTAAATGAAGACTTATGCTGGTCATTTCCACTTTTTTAATGTTTATTTGCTTAGAAATCTCATAAACGCTGTGCTTATGCAATCCAAAGTGGAATTTTAATACCAATATCAAATTCAGTTCTCATCAAAAAAGTTGATGCCTTAACAGAGTTTTCTGATCTATTAAAAACAGCAACCTCTAAATATTGATGATGTCTAAATCCATAAATGAAGTATGAATGTGATTAGTTGTTTCTTCTTGGTTAAGAGCACTAATAGATGACGATAAACAAACAAACAAACAAACAAACAAACAGAAGCGAGAGCGTAATACACTACACGGCTCATGTGAATGCTAATACTCCAGCTTTGGTCAGAACATCAGAGGAGGGTTTTTTTCTCCCCGCAAAGACTTCAAGGGAACCTGACAATTCTGGCAGCGCTACGTGAAGGGAATAAATGTCAGAATTTGAGGAGCTCAGAGAGAAGAAATGAGAAGGTGTCTTCATCCAGACACACGAATCCATGCATGCAGAGCACTTAAAAGAGCAAGACACGCTCTCCTCTGTGTTTGGACTAATGAAGATGAACAACCTGGACATTTATTATTCAGCAGGTGCCTTACCTTGCATATTTCACCCTCAGATTCACAAAGGCATTGATACTAACTGGTTAAAATGAGTGACGGTTTGGATAATGAGCCGAAGTGTGCTGGTTATCCTTTAGGGGTTTCATCCCTCTTCGTGGGACGATCGTGTGATGTTGGCGTTCGCTACATGAATTGCATCATCTGAGAGTTTTAGTCAGTAACAGATCTGAATTCCGTTCATACGATGGAAAATTTCCTCTGCACTACAAGTAGAGTCTATAATACATGAGACTCACTAAACATTTGTGTTCTACTGAAGAAACAGCCCCCTACATCTTGGATGCCCTGGGAGTAAACGGATAAACATCCATTTTTGTTTTTGGGTGAACTATCCCTTTAAATGACTAAGACATTTATTATGACATTTTTCAGAAGTGAGCAAATGATGACAGACCATTATTTTCTCTGAGAATGTTTTTAACTATCCCACCACATATTGGCAAATAACTAAGACACTGCATGTCTTATTTGTGGATTAGGCAATCCCAGAATGCACATGAAGAAGATTATGATGATAAACGGAATTTCAATGCCTTAAAGTGGTCATATGATATAATTTCTTTTTTCCCTTTCTTTGTGTGGTATGCAACTGATTGTGCATGCATAAGATGTGCAGAGAAGGCTGATCCAGACTGGGCTAAAATTCCTCATAAAAACACTCCTCCCACATCTCTACAGTACGTCACAATGTGGTAATATTTGCGTAATGCAGCCCAAATGTTCACACAAAGGAAGAAGGTGTGGTTTCAGTAATGCAGGAGTGTTGATGCAGCCGTGTCTGTTTCTGTACCAAAGAAAATGCACTTTATTTAGCGGAAATAGATGCAGTCAGGAACCATTACGATTACTTACAACAGAACAGCACAGCCCAGAATTTGTGAAATGCATTTTATGGATGACAGTTTTGTGAACCTAGTACAATACAAAGGAATTTGCAAAGGCTATTTCTAAACAAACGGCTCTATTCGACTATTATAAATACTGCATGTGTTGTTATTAGCTTAAGTATTTGCTACTGACTTTTCAAATGTGTGTGTGGAAGGGCCTTAAAACCCTGTATGTATCCATGTGTGCATGAGAGAAAAACCGGGTCACATCACAGTCAGTCATAGGTTGTGTACTATAAATATAAATGGGCACTGTGTCTGCCACACGACTCTGTTCCTCTTTCTGGCTTGAACTGATAGTAAAACTACTAAGGACATTATTAACTTAACATTTATTTTGAAAGCTAAACTCATGATTGTGGTAAGGAGCATTAGATTTCCAGTGCGTGATTGTGTAGTTCGTCCAATCACAATACCGTGTGTCAACTGGCCAATCAGACTGCACGTCAGAAAAAAGGGTCTTTGTAGAAAATGACGTGGTTGAGCGAGGCAGGGCATAGAGAGCTTCAATAATGTATAGAGCATTTGACAAATAATGCTTTTTTAAAGCATGTCAACATATTCTGTTACACCAAAGTATGTTGTTTAGAAAAGGCATTATGTTTTAAAAAAAAAAAAACTTAGATTAATTTTTTATAAAAGCATCAAATTCCTGAAAAAATACTTGGATTTCAAGTAAGTACAGAGCTGTTGTCTTGTTTGCTTTTTCAAAGACCCCTTTTAACATTCCATTATCAACCGTCCACTGTTCCGCTCTTTCTGCTGTGTTCTCTGTGATGTCATTGTCCTCGACTTTAGGATCATACCCTTAGGTATGCTGTGACTCATCCCTTCCTATTCAAACCTGCTGCCAAAGCATTTTCTGCAATCTCAGTCCAAACAGAGCACGCAAAGGGGCTCAACAGCCTGCATCTGTCAAGCGGCCTGCGCCAAATCATACCTCCCTCCCAACCATAATTGACGAAATATCCTAATGAGGAATCATTTGGAAAAGATACAAAAATGTCTGCGTACACAGAGAAGAAATTGGTTTTGAAGGCGAGCAGGAGTAAATACAACCATCTTCCCAATCTCCCCACCCCCCTTTTCTCGTTCTCTAAATTGTAAATGTTTGCCAATAACAGTTTATTTTGGGTGTAGAGTCTCGTGAATTATAGATGACCATATGGGCTTGAATGGCTGACACTGCCTGCTGAAACACTGAAGGGATGAGCGAGACCGGACAGATGTCTCTAATTGAAACGGCTTTCCTCGTCTCCCATAAATTGTCAAAGTTAATCAAGGGATGCACGGCCAATTTTGTTTGCGGGTTGCTTTTTTTCTTGGCTCAGTTTGTAAGACATTGCTCCAATTTGGGGTGGTTAAACATGCATTCACATAATGAAATGCTTCACAAAACAACGTCCTCTGGCTGGTAGACTTGAGACTTGAGACCCCGATGCATTTAGTTACATTAAATGTAGCCGCATGATAAGTCTTAAAGCTATTATTAAATATAACAAGAAGGGACCGATCTGCTTGTGTATTCTAATCATAATTACTATAATTGTCATATTTTTGACAGCTTTAGCATTGCTCTTCTAGTCCACAAAAGAATTAAGTTTAGGTGTCCTTAAGCATCATTTAGCTATTACAAGAATGCTGTGCTAAATGTAATAAATTACTATATAGGCTAAAGTCACAAGCAACACCCTAGGCACCTGGTGTTAAAAAAAGGCAACTCCCTTATCTCCATTTTTCCACAAAAATGATCTGTTGTACTGATGAGCAGCCTGATGGACAGTTTTCATTAGCAACTTGTATAATTAAATGAGTTTAACTAATAGCAAATTCATCATAATACCTGCTGGCCATCACAGAGTGACAGGCTATTTCATTTGGCCCGATGTTTCATCTCATTTTAAGAGCACCGTGACAGTCACAACTGAACGTTGTAGAAGAAATTTAATGAAAAACAACCAGATATAATTTAATGGTGCTATATTAGCAAAATAATTATCAAAGTCTATCGAGGTACTTCCATGGCAATACCATCATGTTTTGACATCTTCAAAACAATATTCTTTGAAATACCTTGGTGTACCATGTTCATTGTATGGAAAAACTATGGTACTTATAAAATCTTAAATTAAGTACGTATAACATACCGGACTTCAACTGCCATGGTTTTTTAATGTACCAGTGCAGTACCATGGTAGATACTGGTGAATTTTGTGAATTAAGTGGTTCAGTACTACATTGCAATACTGTGGATTTACAACCTTAAAGGAACTTAAACCTGAAGTAAATATCATGATATTACCAACTGATTCTTCTCTGTTGCAGAGTACTTCCATAGTACGCCTACTTTTTAAGCATAATGCAAAATATAAAGCCATTGGTTCAGTTGAGGAGTGAGGTGCGCTTATAAAGATAAAAGAAGCCCAAATTTTGACTTAAAATGTAGTTCAAACACTATTTAGGCTCTTTGTTGTTTCAGTACTCACAAGCGATGATGTTGCCGTAGCGATTCTTGTTGCGGTTTTCATCCTTCTTGGCAGTTTCCCACGGTGCCGTCTGCCCCTCAGCCAGACCCTGGAATCAAATCAAGAATATATTTTTTTTAACATGTTTCTCCATTACAGAGACTGCTTTCACACATATACCTATACCTATATTTTCTGAAATACATACAAGTTCAACTTTTTACACTTTGAGATGCTTTTCTGAAATAACTGGTCAAGTTAGTAGTGTCTTTACCCTTAATATCACTCAAAGACTCTTGTGTTTGGAAGAGTCTGGTAATTGTAGACTCATCCTTTAGCCTTGGGGCAAAGACAAGACTCTGAAATGTCAGACAAGAGCGCTGAATGGTGGCCACTTAAAGCCGTAGTGCAATCTTCATTCTGTCCAGCAAACACAAGACAAGCCATTTACGGTGACAGATCTAGAGAAACAACGGTGGTCTGCATTAAAGAAAGACTTCACGGACAAAGTGATTCAAAACAAGCACATTTTAAAGATGAATGGAAGAGGTGATGCCGCAATTTAGTGAATGTCTATCTTTATAAGACATCTCTGTAAAAGAACAGCAAAAGAGACTGAGAGAAAAAAGTTTATTTGCAGACTTCATGATGTGTCTCTTCTTAATTCATCTATTTTCACTCTAAGTAAAGTTTGGGGGTCGAATTTCATACAGTAACTTTGGCACTTGCATGTGAAGATTTTGCACATTGCTTTCATTAATTGTTTTTTATCTTCTTTTACCAACCACAACTATATATTTTAAGTAAATAAATATATAACCAAACAAACCAACCAATAATATATATATATATATAAAATGAATTGTGTTTCATCATGCATCAGTACACGCACAAGTTATTAACTATTTGACTGTTCTGGTTGGGTGAATCGATCAGCATCAGATACACTCAAAAAAATGATTTATTTGTATTAAAAAAAAATACTTTCATTTAACACAATTATGTTTGGTTCCCTATTTAAACAACTGCATTGTGTTAAGCTGAC
>JAUMHQ010074171.1:0-14261 GCA_032361165.1 Enteromius paludinosus | reverse complement strand
TTCACAATATTACAGTTTTTTCTGGATTTTTAATCTAATAAAGACACATCTTTAAAAACCATTAAATATCTTACTGACCCCAAATGGTAGTGTATACATATATAAATTTATTTTTGTTTGTTTAAGAAAAATCATGTAGGTCTAAAAATGCTGTACATCAGTCAAATGTGTGTGCATTTATTTTTTTAAGCTCCTTTTTAACTGTATAGCATAGGCCTACTGTATGTGTTAATTAAACCAATAAAAAAAAAATCAATAAAAATCATACAAGCATGTTTTAAATTGTATAAAATAAAATAAATAAAAAAAGAGCTATTTTTCATATGTCATGCTTTTTTTTAATAGTAAAATGTATTACAGTGTAGCATGGTTGGGGATTTTTTTTTGGACTGTAACAGAACAGCTATGGTATATTCCAGTAGTGTAGCCTAGATGTAGCATCTGTGATAATCGTTAAGAGTCCACGAGCAGTTTACGTTCCTTTTTTTTGTGTGTGTGGCGCCAAGCATTCTGCCGAATGTGATTAGCAAGTGAAGGCTAGTACAGTTACACAATTCCCTCTCATTATCTGATACCTCATATGGAGAAAGAAAGAAATTGCGTTCATTTTGCTTGCATTCCATAACGTCACGTCAAGGTTTGGGTTAATATGTGATTTCACTTCCCCTTTCACTAAAGCACGTTAGTTACACAGCACTGGTGGTACTGTACAGTAGAACTGTTTGTGCCACAGAATCAACAAATATAACGCACATGTGGAAATGAATAACTTGAAGATTGGTTAGTAAACTTATTTACATTTAGGCTGCGTCTCAAAACCCTGGCCCCTATGTCTAGATACTCACGGAGTCATAATAGTGGAATGAAGCATATCGCTCCCCTCCCTCTCCAGTCTCACAACATGACCTACATTGCGTTAGTAATTATGTTCGCTAACGTGATCACAGTAAACTAGGACCCACGCTTATTCTGGCCTTTCAATAAGTTTAGCGCATTCTTCCCAATGTGATTTTCCTTAGTATTATTATTTTCAGTTTATTTAAACGTCATAATAGCCAAGATCTCCCGGTTTCCCTGGGGATCTAACCGTGAGCAGATCTGGAATGAAAACGATGGAGCCGGATCTTTTTAAATTATACAAAAAAAAAACAGGTTCACTAACTCAGTCTGAATGATTCGCTCGCTAATCTGATTGAATCGGTCCTGACGGTTTTTGAGTTAAATTTTTAAAATGAATTGAAAATATTAAAATGGTTTAACTCACTTGAACGATTCTGATGAGAACATATCTTTTGCACGTGATTCGAGAACCAATGCTTGTGCTGAAGTAAAAGCATTGGTTTTAAAATGTGGTGGTGGTCAAACAAATAAAATGATCTACAAATAAATTTACAACTGATTGACCGTTGTAACAGGTTTAATGTAGGCCTAAATGCAAAGTATTTTTTTAAAACTGTTTTGAACTTAATCACAGTGGACACATGAATTCCTTTACATATTAGGATTTTAATAATAATAATAATAATAAACATTTTCACATACTGTGCTAGACTTTATATTTTATTTATCGTCTTAACTGAAACTATGGTTATGCTACGCGATGACGTAATCACGTCAAAAGTGAATCTTTATACGATTCTTTGAAATGAACCGTTCAAAGGAACCGAAACTCGGAATTTCCATCATTAGTCTAAACTCAACATTACATCAAGAGTCATGTGCTACCTTGTGCTTGCCTGGGGGCTTATTTAATGTCGAGACAATTAAAAAGAAAACTTATAACGACTGGCCCTATACAAAACAAAACAATTAAACTGCTTATGTATGTTTTATAAATGAAAAACTGATTTAAGACTTTTCCATTTACACGGCCTTACCTGCGATGTCCCACAGCTGTAGCCGCACTAGTGTTTTGCTGTCCCAGTTGAGTACTTTGAGCGCAAAATCCACCCCTATGGTCGCTCTGTAGTGTTGCGAAAAGAGTTGATGCACGTATCGCTTGATGATGCTCGTCTTTCCAACGCCAAGTTCCCCGATTACCAAAACTTTAAACAAATACTCCTTGCACTCCGACACAGATCCGCCTGCCATGCTGCTAAATGTCAGTTATGAGAGAGGAACGTTTTGGCAACTTTGAACAACCACTTCCCCTCTTACTCCCTCACACAGTTTGGAGAAGTGCTTTGGGCTCGGGGACGCGAGTAAGGAAAGTATTCAAACAGAAAGCACACACTCCCTCTCCTCCCACCGGACAACCACCTGATAAGTCATAGGACCCGGAAATATCGCGCCTCGTTTGGATTGCTTTGCTTTTCACCAACTTGGGCTTTAGGGTCAAAGAAATAAAGAACACACACACACACACACACACACACACACAAACTCACACACTTGCGCTGCGGTCTGGTGAGTCGTGGAAGTTAATATTTGAATTTCAACATGTGCGGTTCCTGAGCGCGAGTCTCGAATGCAAAGATTGCGCAACATCATATTTGGTGTGATCAAAAGCAGACAGACACGAACACGAAGGTTAAATAAAAACCTGATGTACTAATTAGAGTGCTTACACTATGAATAACTCGCTTTTATAGTAATGTGGGGTTAGAGAACCGTGCTCTTTTGAAGCAACACATTAAAATCTCATTTCGGAGATATTAAAGATAATGATACCATGCTATAATAAAACCAAACTGATACTAAAATGTTCTTAATAGTGTATTTAAAAAGCCACTTGTATTTGGAATATATTAAAGATAAACTCTAAATCCATTAAAAGCATGAAGCTCTTAAACAGAAAAGGTGGTGGTGAATAACAGAAAGACAGCATTAGATATAAAATATTTATTTTACAGCATGATTTGTCCTGGCAAAAAGAGCATTTTCCTCATTTTTAAGTTTGACCATGTAAACAGGTGATCTTGTCAATTACTTTACATTGAACAAATGATTCTGTTCCAAACAACTTACACTAAAAGACCTAAAATTACAATCCATTATAACAATTACAATATGCAAGATTTTGCATTCTAATAGTCCTGTGAAACTTAAAGATTCAAATTCATGTGATATTCCTACGCAAGATTGGCAGTAAATGCTACAAGTTACCACTAGAAGCAACTACTCATAATTACAGTTTAAAAATGGAACATTACAGGTTTGTAAAAGTTGCTGAAAAGTTACTCCAGCTTCAGGGCCACCATATGCAGTATGTCCCTTTATCACAAAGAGCAAGTTATAAGACGTCATTTTTAAAACTTACAAATATCTCACATTCTAATCATAGAAACATACAGCAGAAATACAAAGACACCATCTGTGTGGAACACAATAGATGGCAGAACAGTATCCAAACGTTTGCAAAACATTGCTCCCTTTTTCAAGGATGAGTTCACGCATGAGACAAAGTAAAGTTAAGAAAAACACAGTTTCTTTTATTTACCTTGGCTCCACATTTAAGCTAAAATAAAATAGTATTCTATACCTATCATTACAATCAGCATTCTTGCCCTTGACTTGAGCACTGAAACTTACATTTGGGAGCCATGAGGAAATTGGAAAACACCTTAGCTGGGAAACTCCACATTTACTCATCCAGTCAACCAAGTGAGTTTTATTGTGCGCACATGATTTCCTTGTTTCACTCAGACTTGTGCACAGTTACTAAAACTGTTTTAAAAAATGGAAATCGGATACCAAAACCAGATACGTAGCAGCCTGCTATGATATATGATTCACTTATATGCACGTCGCACTTTTGTGTCTGTGCCGTCTACGTCCTCAACCCTCTTTTTTTCCATGATTGTTTTTGTGTTGGCAATAGTAACTAAACTTTTGAATTAGAACCAAGTCCAGCTACATATAGTTCAAAAGCACTATATCCAAGAAAGTATGTCTCATCCTGCTTAGAGTGACATAGTAAAGCAGCAAACTGGCATTATCACTCCTGGACTGTTGCGATGTCACTTGCCAGGCATTTCGGGCACAGCAACTCAATAATATTTGGCACTCCAACTTTCTGCAGCATTTTGGAAAAACGGATGCTGCCAGCACCGCCTCGGAGAAAAATATTCCCAACAGGATGTCCCATTTGTTCATTTTAAGATTCTTCCTGCCTTCCGAAAGAAATTTACGAAGATAAGTAAGCAAGCAAATGATATCCTGCAGTGATTGAATAATAAACAGCGCTGTCCTGAGCGTTGGCTTTTACAGCGTAAAAGAACTTTGTTTTGGGGCGTAGTTCATACTTTGGGAAAAATGAGGGTTGTTGTCAGAGCTGGGGGATCCAGGAATGGACCCCCCAGCCTGAAGAGAGTCCCTAAAGGGGGAAGGTGGAGTGAGCAGAGTCAGCTTACTCTGTGCCAACTCTTCCTCCAGACCTTCCTCTTCCTCCTCCTCCTCATCTTGTGTGGCACTCTCACACAGAAACCCCTGAATGAGGTCAAGAGCTTCCAATTCCGAACCTTCCTCGGGGAACGCCTCCCCTTGCAGGGGAAGAGGCAGCTGATTGGCGGATGATTTATAGCTGACGGGGCTCGACTTGTTGCCCGTGCCGAGTACAAATTGGTCAAAATCAGGAACCGTAGAGCTTAAAGTGTCCAATGGTCCACTTTGAGGACGATCAGTGCCGTGGTCTATTAAATTGGGAGGGGAATAGGAAGGTGGAACCCCTCCCTCGTGGGTGGTAGGATGTTGGGGACCCCCATCGTGCCCCTCGCTGAGGTTGTAGAGATCCTTGTTGTCAGGGTGAGAGCCGTTGGGGGCTGTGTTGAGACCAGCATCGTAGATAGACTCGGGGGGTTGTGAGGCATTAGTTAGGGGTCGTATGACCGCCGTCTGACTCTGGCCGACTGCTTGCCTCCTCACATGCACAGACAGTCTGTGGAACACACTCGACCCCCTCCCCTGGGGTCTGGCACCTGATTCAGACCATGACACAGACTTTCCATTAGGACTATGAATGAAACAGAGACCCAACGTTATTCCCACGAAGACACGCCAGAATGCGACACAGAGACAGAGAAGAACATCACAGAAAAATGATCATTATGCATGTCATCATTCATACAATTCATACAATTATCAGCCATAAAACTCTCATGATTAGGGTTAGCACACAATGCGTAACTCAACATTGTTAATTCATGAAGTCTCTGACAGAGATCCCTCAAACATGCTAAGTGCGTGTCTCATAATGACCTGCTTACAGAGCATTATGAAAGCCACGATGGCTCATTCTCTGCCATCCCTCCTCTGCACTGCTCCCCTCAAACATCATGCAGTATGAATAAGGGCTTTATGGAATTCCCCTCAGTTTCAGATCAACATGGCATTCGCTGTCCACTCTTAGTGTAATTAAGTTAACTGGACAGTAAGGCCTCAGAGCTGAAAGCTGCATCAGAATCAAGGGGCGTTCACACTGACAAAGATTTGCAGCGGCAAAGCTACTGGAAGTCATTAGTGTTTAACAAGAGTGGGCAGATTTTGGCAATGTGAGGTGGGCGTGTTTGGTGATGCATCAAAATGGAGAAAAATTTATGTTTATGCAAATGAGCAGCAATGTGCCAAATACCAGCTTAAGTATATTTTATGCAAAACATTTACGCTTATGCAAATGACCAATGATTACCAATGGGAGGGAAGGTAATTCAAAAGTTTAGGTTCAGGCAAAAGAGCCTTGACTTAACGAGACATCAATGTAAAGAATATTTAATTTTATGCAAATAAACAGTTACTCGATGCAGCAGCTAGGAGTCAAGTGCTTATGCAAATGAGCAGCAACGAGTCGGTTTCATGCCTAATCATTCATCTTGTTCACAAATACTTGCTGTAATCAACAAATAATACTTTACTTTTATCTAAAAGTTATAAGGTTACCTTTTAGCAGCCAGATTGCTCAATGAAATCTTAATTTTGTCTGGAATACATCTCATTTGTGATCAGAATTTCTAAAGCCCACCATCAACATTAAAGCATCCAGCAGTAGATACGTCAATTATCATGCAACATCACAAAGGCAAAAATCGCTATCAGTGTGAACGGGGGCATTAGAAGGGAACTGGATATGAGAGCTACAGCCTCTGTGAGAATTGGGTTAATTTTTTTTAGTCAGGAGAAGGTTTGACATGGGGGAGGAGGCACACTGAAAAGTGGGTTAATACTGAGGAGGATAGTTGATGGGTAGTTTGATGAAAATTAGGTTTTGGACGAGGATTCAGCACAGATAGAGGACGACCGATAGTGTCTGGCTCTAGCTACATACATACTCTTGGTTTGCAGCAGGTAGAAAAACATGGGAGAGACAACTCAAATACACACACATGCTAGAAAGAACACTTTCAGAGCTATCGCTGCAGTCCAACTTGGCGTGCTACTGAGAAAGAAATACTATTATTTTATTTCCATACGTTTCATAGCCTGTATGTGCATTTAGCTGATATTTCAGAAATTTGACTCAAACCCATTATTATCCGTCACTCACTTGGTGCTGCCGGTAGCGTTGTTGTTGTTCTTTTTCCTCCGAAACATGTTAAGGATGCTGTTGCTCTGGCAAGGAGCCGCCTTCCCGTCGCCCACATGCATACGAACTACGTCTGAGGTCGTAAAGGCGCTGCGTACATTGCGCTCGGGCTTGGCGATGATGATATACATCTTGGGCGTGAACATGCAGCCCAGTGCCACAGTAACACTGAGACTGACAGAGAAGGAGGTGGTGATGATCTTATAGTTGGAACCGAAGTAGATGGGCACAAAAGCCAGCCAGATAATGCAGGTGGTGTACATGGTGAATGCGATGTACTTGGCTTCGTTGAAATTGGCAGGCACGTTGCGGGTCTTGAAAGCATAGTAAGTGCAGCTCATGATGAGCAGTCCGTTGTAACCCAACGGAGCCACTACACCCAAGTTACTCGTGTTACAGATGAGGTACACCTCCCTGATGCTGGGGTAGCTCTTCACTGGCTCGGGGGGTTCCAGCACCATCAGCGTAACCACCACAGCCAGCTGGAGACTGATCAGGACGAAGGCGATTACCACCTGCGCCCAGGCGCTCATGAAGCGCGGCTTGCGCGTGCAGATTTTCTTCTTGCTGCCAGCCAGGATGCGTGCGATGCGGTTGGTTTTGGTTACCAGGGCGGAATAGCACATGGCAGATGACAAGCCTACTAGAATGCGCTGTAGGTAACACCAGATCACATTGGGACGTGCGATGAGAGTGAAGGGGCAGATGTAGCCAAGGAAGATACCCGCTAGGATGATGTAGCAAAGCTCACGACTGGAGGACTTCACCACCGGCGTGTCACGGTACTGGATGAAGATGAAGGTGACAAATAGAGTTATCAGGATACCGAGGCAGGAGAACACTACTGCGATGATGGACTCCACGCTGCTCCACTCCAGGTATTTGAGTGGGAGAGGCTTGCATTCTGGAATAAAACAAGCAGATGGGAAGTCAAGATGGATGGAAGTTAAATGAAGAACAGGGCAAAACAAATACAGAATTTCAGGATTGTTGGACTTCTGAATCTGCCAATCTTCTTTGGCAAAGATTGTATGGTGCTATCACGTGGTGTATGTAGTATGTGTGTGAGTTTTAATGCCTTAACATAGTTTTAAGGATCAGTGGCAAAAAATAAAGCATGCTGGATATTTTAAACAACTTATGTTTTAAAATATATTAAAATAAATATGAACCGTAATAATATTTCAAAATAATAACGTATTTTTGATTAATAAAATTCAGCCTTGGGCATAACATAAATCTCTTAAAAGCAACTTTTCAACAGTGTTGTATGAATTGCAGGTTTATTTTAATTTTTTTTTAAATATAGGAATAGAAGAACATCACATGATTGACCATTAAGCTTTAAATGCCCTACTTTTGTGTGTATTTTTTTTCCTATGGATTCCGAACACTCAGATTTTTTATGACAAAGCCTTCTATACATTGTTGAAGGGTCTCTTTCTCTCATTCACTATGACAGAGCCTTTTCTCTATCTCAGATCAGTCTGTCTCTCTGGTAATCAGAATTCCCTGTTGCTGCTCAGGTTCCGTGGTGAAACTGTTGAGCCTGACACACGGCTGCTGGGTACTAATGGGATTCCAACCTCACCGTTATCCAGCCCTGCTCGCTGCTGCAAAGAGCTGTCAAAATAACGTGCGGCTCACAGCCCAGAGGGAGAGAAAGTGTTGGGTGTTGGGTAAGGAGGATGCAAAGGGCATAGAAAGGAGAGGAGCCGAAAGGAGATATGGGCTGAACAAAATCTAAAGCATAAATTTTGGTGGAATACAGCAAAAATAGTTTGAGCTATTCTCAACGTAATGGCCTGGGTTTTTAAATGAAGAGCTGTTTTTATAGATGTGTGATGTAATTATGAGGATGAATGAAATGTAAGCAAAGTCTCTTGCCTGCCAGTTCATCATCAGGCCACCAGCCCAGGTCACAAGCTCTGCATGTGAACTCATCTTGAACGTATTCATTATCTTTACATGTAGTGCAGATCCAGCAGCAACTCACTTCTCCTTTACGGATCACCTACAATCAGTAAAAAAAACAGACATTTTTACACCACTAACAATGAACAAATATATTTGTTATTATTTGTATATAGAAAGTTAGTTATGTAATGAATATGGGCTTGAAGAGCATACTCTGAGCCTGAATTTGAGAGTATTCTTATTGCATTCTCATGGACAATTTTAGGCTATTCCTTCATTATTTTTACATCAATTAAGCAAGTAAAAGGTCTGAAGTTGCATTCGCATTTGGAAGCTGTTGCTTTGATCAAAGGAGCTCTCCATGCAAGTGAAACAAACAAGTTAGGCTTCAAAAACAAAACAAATCCATCAGAGAGATAGCGGGAACATTCATAGTGTGTCCAAAACAATGTTTTGGTACAATCTGAGGACAAAAAAATGGACTGGTGAGTTAAGCAACATAAAAAAACGTGGACGTCCATGGAGAACAACATTGTTGGAAGATTCGGAGGATCCTCTCCATGGTAAAGAAACATCTTTTCACAACATCTAGCCATAAGAAGAACCCTCTCCAGAAGGTAGACGTGTCACAGTCAAAGTCTACAATCAAGAGAAGACTTCATAGTGGGCATTCATAGTGTCCAGTGGCACTGGATTACTGGTGTTTAGTGATCAGGAGACAGGAGCAGCCAGAAGAATTCTGAAGTGTACAGGCATATACTCTCTGCCCAGATTCAGTCAAATGCAAGGAAAGTTGACACTACAGTACAAATTAACAATGCCTTAAAACATACTGCAAAAGCAACCCAGGAGTTTTTGAAGGTAAAAATGTGGAATATCATGCAATGGCCAAGTCAATCTCCTGATTTCAACCCGACTGAGCATGAATTTCACTTGTTAAAGGCAAAACTAAAGGCAGAAAGATCCACAAACAATCAATGACTGAAATCAGCTGCAGTATTTCAGCAAATATAAATAAAATACATTTTATTTATGATTATATTTATTTTACCTATTATATTTAAGCCCCTAAAAATGGGGGAAACTAGTTGTAATTCCTAAGCAATTTATGTTACATTTTTGTTCAACATAAGCATAAAGCACTTAAATTTTTGTTTCATTTTAATTCTATTCTGGTGGCATAAAGAGACAAAATTATGAAAATTGTGTCAGTGTCCAAATATATATGGATCTAACTGTATAAATATATATATATATATATTCAGCTTCAAACGGTTTTCAACTGGAAATACAATACATACATTTCCATACATTATGCCACATACACACCTTGATCTGCCCCTTAGAACACGGTTCGCTGCAGACGGATCGGACCATTTCAGTGCGGTTCGTCATGAGTTTATAATCACTGATGCTCAGGAGACCTTCATGCCACGATCCCACATTAATGTAATCATGGCGGCCCAGCTCCTCCACATACTGAAGATTCATAATATCATACCTTAGAGAAGAAAAAGCGAGAGAGAGGGGTAATGATATGGGTGAATGAAAAAAAGAGAAAGAAAAAGAGCAAGTCTGCCATAATAAGTAGCTCAGTACTGCTGAAGCCTCGGGACTAGCAAGAGGCAGAGTTCACACTTTTTCCATGTTCACACATCCAAGTCTCTCAACTTCGCATACTCCACCTGGGATATGCATCCACAACCTCCCAAGTGCTCTGTCCACTCATCCATACTAATGACGCTCCCTAGCTTACAGATAAGGCAAAGTGTCACAAGCGCACACATGTACACAAGGCAACGGCGGTCTTGGCAGTGGTGGAGCTGTCATCTTTTGTTCGTGTATAGCCAGGGTGACAGGAGCTGACCGCATCAGGGTATTGGAGTGGAGAGGACTGAAGCATCTCCTTGAGACAGGCAATCTGTTCCACTCCAAGTCCATTACCATCTGATACGCACCTTTTTGCATGTGTTGGCAAGGGTGCCAAATCTAACCTGAGAGGGTGCGTGATCAATTGTTGCCCTACAGAACAGGCATTCAAAAATGTCACTCCGGCCATTTGGGTATAAACTGCCATATTGACTTTAATCTAGGTTTGGTTTAAAACCTAGTGAGTTGAGTAGATACACACACTTTTCTATCATTTATGCCTCACCTGCAACACTCTACATAGACAACAATTCAACACAAATGTTTAGTGTGGCCATATGTTTTATGTTTTTTTTGGACATGTTATATAGATGGGATTTCTAATTGCCAAAAAAATGTCAGGATTTTGGATTTGTTTTCAGATTTGCTGAGGGAACAGACCGAAAAGTAGTGTGCAGGCCTTGTATTTTTACATAATAGAATTTATGAGGGCTGTACAGAACATTTAAAATAGGAAATCAAAGTCAAAACCTAGATTTTTTAGGCAAATCTTAGTCAGGACCCAGAAAAATAGGATATATGATTACCCTAGTGATGTTAGCATAGTGCTTGTTAAACGAACAGTGCAATACCCAAAGCCTAACACTATGCACAGTAATGGGATTTATTCTGAACTATAACTAAACTGCTCTTATCTGGTATACCAGCCTGTGGTAGAGTTTGTTCTAAAGTGGTTTTGGCCACTTTTCAAGTAGTCAGAGTGGGCCGCTAGCTGACCATTGGAGATGGTCCTCACTGCAGAACACAATGTCCAGGGGGCAAGGCTGGATCTAGATCCAACTCCTCCCACCCTACATATACCTAAACCTGCCGGTCTCCACCCCCTGATCACTGAACCTACACCCCTAAACCACCCATCTACACCCCTTGGACATCGATCCAAACCATGCTCTCCCTGGATCTGCAGTGAGGGGCTATTGGACAATTGAGGTAAATCAGCTCTTCGTCTACTCTTGCCTACAAAGGTAGCCTACTAGGTTTTAAAATAAAACACTAGTACTAGTAGATACAAAGTATTCTTGTCATTTACCTCCCAGGTGAGTCTCCATTTACATCAAAGTAGACTTCCTCCCCAGATACGCCACTAAAAGAGGTCTTCAGTACGTAGTCCAGGAGCTTACTGCCGTCAATGGGATCCATTGCCTCACACAAGCCAACATAGTCAGGGCACAGCTCTTTATGCATATCATGAAGACCATGAGCCATCGAATAAATTGCATTGATCACGAAGCCCATCTTGCTGTCCTGGACATAGTTGTCTTTCAAGCTCTCATTTCCTGTCAGGAAAAGATTTTAAAAACCAATATGAGCAAGATTAAAGTGAAAACAAATATATTCGTATTTGTGCCACTCTGCCTCCATCCATCCAGGATTTGTGTTTTTTTATGCATGTTTAACTATTGAATTTTTTGGCAATTTAGCAAATGAAAAAATTGGATGCTGGATAAATTAAATTACCATGACAAACTAAGTACAGCCAGAGGCTCTATGCTGTCAAAATATAAACCAATATATTTGCAAATTTCTGATAATTACAGAGTGACTAAAAGGCAGAATGTCACGTTCTCTTAATGTAATATATAATTTTATGCCCCTAATATTTAAATGTGATCACAATTAACACACTTGACGAGACTGAATAAAGGGAAGGAGAGTCCTGCTGGCAGGCTGGCAAACTACATGCTTTCATTGGTTTTCATATCTTAGCACTGGCAAGCCACTGGACAAAAGCCATATTCATAATCCAGCTGATGGAAAAGCCATTCCAGTGTTACATATACATTAAAGACAGAGCAAAAAATTAAATCATAGATTTATTGAATATAATTATCATTTAAATGCAGTTCTCTAAACTGCACAAGTTTTGCACTGCAAAAAAAATATTTTCTTTATTAGTATTTTTGTCTTGTTTTTCCAGAAGAAAAAAAAATCTAATGCTTAAAATAAAAAAAATAATAAAAAAAATAAATAAACATTAAATTGATTTCCCTACTCAATTAGTATTTTTTTTCTTGTTCTAAGCCAAAATTTAGCTGGATTATGCATAAAACTAGAACAAACTTGCCAATGTGGAAAGATATTAATTAATTTTTATTTTAACAAAATTTTAGTGTTGCTTCTTGCATACATTTGTTTTATTTTAAGGAGGTGTAGATATTTATACTTGGGAAAAAAAGACAAAAATATTGATTCAGGAAATGATTTGAGTGACAGTGACTAAATCAACCAGGTGAACTCTTCACGCTCACACACATGCAGATAGTGTGGGTACCTCGTTACGCTGTGATTGTGTCTTTTTCTTTGCACATTCACACAGTTTCTCTCTCTATCACACACACACACACACACACTTTCTTCTTGTGCAACAAGTTTCTCTTGTGCTCTCAGTGCCATCAAGCCTACCCTACAAGCAGCACAGAAAAGCTGGACTGATATCTTGTTTTGGCAGCATACTATCTGGCTTTGCTTGACTTTTAGGCTAAATTGAAGTCTTGTAGAGTTACAGCTCATCAAAATGTTATGATCAATATCAATCTGATGCCTTTCCAAGCTCGTGGTCAGGGTACAACCATAAAATATGAGAAAAAGTCTTTCAGATAAATGTTCATAATATTTTTCAGGGTAAGTATATTTCAAACAGGGTCTACAGCTTATTATAATGACAATGATGAAACTAACTGATGTTTTCATTTCCCATCTTCACTGTATGCGATACCTCTCTAAACTGCACATCATCTTCATAACTGAGAATTGCTCTGCCATTCAAAAAAGCCAAACACAGTCCAACCTATTGTGCTGTCTGTTGCCATAGTGAAGTGCTTCTTCAGTGCAGGTATCATAACATCATAATGTCTCTCATCAACTCTCACTTACCACCATGAGGGTCTTTCAGAAGAAGAGAACAATAACAAACTATAAGCTCTTGTCATTTATTAAAAACAATCAAAAACTAACCTACATTACTACACAGATTTAATAGGCTTAGGTGATCCAATTACATTAAGATTAGATTTGTTTTTGTGTACGAAAGATATTGAATTATATTTATATGTGGACAGGCAAAGAGAACAATTATTTGAAAAGAACACAACAGGAGGGGGCACAACTCAGTTTACCTATATCACCTTTAAAAGCGCCGACCAGAGGATAATTACATGAAAAACAAACGGAGGGAAATATACAAAGTTACTATCAATAATTCAGTAAAATCTCATGCATACAATATAATCCTAACAACTGATTAATTGGTTATGCTAAATAACATACTGCCAAACTGATAATGTATCATGAAAATGATATACTCTCCAACTAATATTAAATGTTACTTATAGCTTACATATTCATATTGACATCATTTCAACAGCTTCTGGTTCTTTGTTTACCTGTGCAGATTTTCTTGTAGTTATGGTTCTCCTGAGGATGACCAGGAATGCGGCATTGGAAGCGGTACTGCCAGAACTCAGCAAACCATGGGTTCCTTGTGTTGGTGTCCAATCGCAGCTTCAGAAAGTAGTCATTAAATGACTGAACTTCTTCCGTTTGCAACTTCATTGTGATCCCACCATCTGCTTCCTGCTCATATCCTTCCACCACCTCATCACGATCTGCCCAGCCATCGCTTCAGTAAAACAGAGAGAACATAACATGTCAGATGATGAGGAATCTGTGTCATAAAGATCCAGCTTCTTTGTATAAACACGGCTTTCATTTCACTGCATACAAATGAGATTCAGTTTTATTTAAATCACTAGTGAGCACCAAAGCCTTTCAGTTTTGCATTTGTGTATATATATATATATATATATATATATATATATATACAGTGGTGGTTCTAGACAAATTTTACTAGGGGGGCCAAGAAGGGGCCAGTGTTTAACCAGAGGGGCACATTAAAAAA
>JAUMHQ010073610.1:0-10476 GCA_032361165.1 Enteromius paludinosus | reverse complement strand
CACAGTTCACTCTCGGTCATTCAGGCCTCAACCACATTATTCAGTACTGCATATTGATTGCTTCCATGATTTACATTATGTTGTTAGTATGACAATATCATTTCTATATTTTGCTGCTAGAATTCACAATATATTCCCCCCTCTGAGACTTTAGTAAGTCTCACCATCAAATCCACAACCTAGAGTGCAATGTCATAAGTCCACCCCTCCTTTTATGCCAAAAATATAAAGATTCCCTTTAATTGGAGGTGATTTCATAATTCAGATGTATTTGTTGGTCTGCACCTGGCACTAGGATAATAGAACCTTTTCAAGCTCAGTTCATGAGAACTTCACCTTTCATATGCACAGTTCACTCTCGGTCATTCAGGCCTCAACCACATTATTCAGTACTGCATATTGATTGCTTCCATGATTTACATTCTGTTGTTAGGATGACAATATCATTTCTATATTTTGCTGCTAAAATTCACAATATATTCCCCCCTCTGAGACTTTAGTAAGTTTCACCATCAAATCCACATCCTAGAGTGCAATGTCATAAGTCCACCCCTCCTTTTATGCTTTCTACGAGCCAATGATGGCTTCTCAATACCCTTTACCAAATGGTTTCTTCATGAAACTGCACTCCAGTGGAAGCCAGGCCCAAACATCTCTCCTCACCCTTGACCAGAGAAGAGTAAAATAATCTGTCTCCCTATCTATTCATTCTTTGGGGTTCAACAATTCAATCATCAATTTGAGTGTAAGCATGTGCACAAAATGTTCTAGCCTTGCCCATGGTTATCATGGTTATGTAGAATATATGAATGATTAATTAACACATTTAGAAAATGAAATGGAACACTGGTTTCTCCCTCATAGCCAGAGGAACCCTAGAAATTTACGGTAGCCTAGAGCGCTATCTGGTGATGTTATCCTTCGATGCCAGAGGAGCTTCCTCCAGCCCTATCTGGTGTTGGAGTAGATGATGGGTTTTTTAAACCTCCAGTTGAATCTGCTTATGTTGCTAAGCACTGAGGTGCTCGTCAATCTTTTCTTTCCTTTCTTTCTGATGACATTTCCAGTGTATAACACAATCAAAGTAATAGTAATCAATGCAATTTTAATCAATATAAGCATAATGAAGTCAATATATAGAGAAAATACATCTCTGTAGGCCGGGCTAAATGATTAAACACTGTTATTGCACTCCTGACATGGGTCAGACCCTTAGTCACCTTTCAGATATTAATTAAGCCTTCTTTGTCATTCCCTTTTTCTGGTTGAAATGTCTCATAACATGGACAATGACCTGCTTAAGACCCTTATCGTCCCCTTTCTTTCATTAATCACATTTTACATTTGATTTAGTTTTTTCAAAAATAAAATAAAATGAAATGTAAGGAGTGAAAAGACTTCAGGAAGGGGCATGTGCCAAAGGAAAATACATAGTGCCCCTATCTATCTCCCTACTCTATCCATTGTGTCTAATATATCTATGAAAGGTAAAATAAGAAATCATAAAAATCAAAAGGCACCCCTTCCCTACCACTCCGTAGTGTTTTCAGGAAGGCTTTACACAGTCTCTTCCAGGTCGAAGCCGTCCAGTTCGTCTAAGTCCAGGGCCCACAGTGTATCCGCAGGCATATCCATTGTCAATTCCGGTTGGCTTTACTGAGATGCTTAGCATCTGTTTGGCTGCAGCTCTGGTCAGCATCGATCTGATGAAAGGCACGTCACAACAGAACAAGACAAAAAACACACCAATAGCAATGGCTATTATGATGCCCACTTTAATCAACCACTCTCTCCAAGACCCAAAGATTGAATTAAACCAGTCTCCAATTTTCTGATCTGTTCTGGCATTCTTGTTCAATTCTTCTCTCAGATTTTTCAGTTTTCCCATTGCTAGGGTGAATGATCCATCTGGAGCTGTATTATTTGGAATATAGGTACAACAGTCAGAACAAAACTTTACACAAACTCCTAATTTCTCGGCTAAAAGCCAATTCAGAGCTTGTCTGTTTTGCCAAGTCATTTTGCTTGTGGGATCTAATTGGTCTCCTAGAGCTTTCAAAACATCATCCGTGTAATTGATGAATCTCTGTTGATTATAATAAATATAATTCATCCACTCTGCGTTCTTATTTGGAGTTATCCACACAAATATAGACTCAAAACCAGACTTTATCTCATTTCTTGCTTTAAATTTTTCTGGTATTCCTCTAGGTTGGCCAATTCCATCTATATTCACATTCGGGTCTGTTTGGTAAGCTCTTTTTACCCAAGTTCTTTTTGGTTGGGAGCCCTTTACCCCATCTAAGTCTTCTACAAATATTGTCTTTCCTTGTAACAATCTTACTCTGGTGAAGATACCTTTTCAATCTTTTGGGAGTGTGGAGAGCAATCTTCTTCCTCCACACATCCAGTAATAGTCTGCTAATGCTTCAGTTTGGTCATATACTGTAGATAGTAGCTAATGGGAAAGTAAATGGTAGTTTCTGAACAATTGTCTTCCATCCTTATAATTGTCATATTCGTCTTTATAGTAACTGTAGCATACTTCTTATTATCGTTTCTAAGTACCTTTTGATCTTGCCACATTATTCCATTTAGATGCCAAATGACTGCGCAATTTCCCCAGACTTTTCCCATGTTTTGTTTCCCATGTGTCTTGTTGAAACATTCATAGTCTAATTTGTAATCAATGTCATAAGCGATTGGAATCTCTCTCCTGCTTTCAGCAATTCTGATGTTCATCTGTCTACATTCATCCCCCTGCATTTAATCATATGGACTTGGCACAACAGTCAGTTTTTTTAGAGGGGATGCGGAGCAAATAACACAGCTAGTCATTCCTGCTCCTTTTGCAGTATATTCTGCCCATTTAAACCATTCATTATTACGAGCTGCTTCTAACAGTCCTTCCTTCTGTCAATCTGATACTACTTTATACATTAGGGTATCATTTTCATTATTGTGAATCCACCTTGCTAACCTGTTTCTAGCATTTTTGTTTGCGTAAATACCTGGTTTCTGATTAGTCACTTTGTGAGAATAGTTAAGGAATGGTGTCTGGGTCGAGCGTGAGAAATTCCTCAGGTCGGTATTTGGATTTGGAGCTAGTTGATGGCTGTGGTTCGAATGGTTCTGCGGACTGCCCCGTGTCTTGGGCAATCTCTGTAGCAGGTATAGCAACACCAAGATCACCATCAGTTTCACACTGATTTTCATGTTCTGCTTCTGGAGATGGCCTGCCATCTTCATTCAGGGCTGCTGCCAGTGGTGCGCGCTCTGTTTCCCTGAAATGAGGTTCATCAACATTACTTTCTTCTCTTTCCTCAAGCTCATGAACTTCAGAATTCTGTTCTCTAACAGAAGGCTCTGTTTGTTCATCTCCATTCTCTTCATCATTCCCTACTTGCTCTTCTCGCCTTCTAGGCCTCAATCTAGGTACTTTAGTACAGTGATTTAAATGGTACCAAGTCATGCTCCGTTCTACCTGTAATGCCATGGGTGTTGCTTTTACAACTAATTATGGGCCCTCCCTTCTTGGTTCATTCCATTTTTGCCTAAAGACCCTCAAATATACTTTATCTCCAGGTTGTATTAGGACAGGTGTTTCATCTTCCTCTCTTGGGCCTCTATTCTGTTCGTGTGTATGAATGGCTTCATGAATTTTCGTCAATTGTTTCATATATGCTTTTAATTCCATTTGTAACTGTTCAAGGGGCGGGCCTTCATATGGCCCCCTCAAATATGGGACTGGCATTGGTCTACCTGTCAACATTTCATGTGGGGTCAGATTTGTTATCCTGTTTGTTTGCATACGGTAACTCATTAATGCCAAAGGCAATGCATTTACCCAATTCAGCTTTGTGTCTGCGCAAATTTTGTTCAATTTTGCCTTGATAGTCCCATTTACCCATTTAACCTTGAGACTGAGGCCTGTACACACATCCTAGTCGTTGCTTTATCATTAACTGTTGCATTACTGCCTTTACTGTTTTTTGAATAAAGGCTGATCCATTGTCTGAACTTATTTGAGATGGTATTCCAAATCTGGGAATTACTTCCCTGGTTAAAAATGTTATCACTGTCTGAGCTCATTGGTCTGCTGATGGAACAGCTTCCACCCATCTGCTGAACCTGTCAATTATCACCAATAAGTATCTTTTGCCTCTGACATTTCTTATCATGTCCACATAGTCTAAGACGAGGTGTTTGAATGGACCTTTGAGGACTGGTATATGGCCAATTGGAGCTAACATTATTTTGGGCACAAACATTACATTCAGATAGATACTCATCCACCATTGCCTCTAAATAAGGCGACCAAAAACCTTGGCGCCTTGCCTTTCTAATCACTTCCCCCCTCGTACAATGGTCAAAACTATGTGCGTCAGAGATCAAGATTGTAAGCAAAGGTGTAGGATCTATCATCTGTCCTTCATATGAACACCAAAGCCCATTTGCATCTTTTGTTGCTCCCCTTTGATGCCACACATTAAGTTCATACGGAGTAGCTTGTTGTTGCATTCGTGCTACATCTGCTAATTGGGGCTGAGGCTGAACTAGAACTGAATGCGGTATTGCAACCAGAAGCTCGTCTAGCGTATTTGTCTGCTTCATCATTGCCCTTAATCACAAAATCATTGCCCTTTCTTTGAGCTTGACATTTAATAATGGCTAATCTTTTTGGATACATCACAGCTGTTATTAGAGCAACTATCTGGTCACAATGCTTTATTGGGGTGCCATCACTTTTCCTAAATCCAAGTTGTTTCCAAATCGCTCCAAAAAGGTGGCAAATACCATGCGAATACGCATAATCTGTATAAATATTTACAATTTGATCTTTAGCAAGTTTACAGGCTTCAGTTAAGGCTTTCAACTCTGCCAGTTGTGCTGAGCATGGTTGTTCACAATGATGCACCACCACTGGAACAAAATCATCGTTGCTACGTCTGACAATTGCAAATCCAGCATGGCCTAAATGGTCCCTGGAACATGATCCATCTACAAAATAGTCAATTTGTGCTTCAGGTATTGGTATTGACTCTAAATCTGGTCTCAATCTAGTGAATGCTACGGAGTCAGATACGCATTCATGAGGTGTGCCTTCATCTTATAAAGGTATAAGGTTGGCAGGATTGACTGTTGTACATCTTTTTATCGTTATATCTGGGAAAGTTAGCAATGTTGAATATGCCATACATCTAGAAGGGGTAAGAACAAATTTACCCTGCTCCAACAGTTTCACTGTCTTATGGTGTGTGTATATTGAAACTGGATAACCCTTGTTTGTAACATGGTGGATATCCCTCAGCCACACTGTCTAATTTTGTGCTGTAATAGGCAATTGGTTGCTTTTTTCTTCCACTACAAGTTTCTTGCATCAACACTGCAGATGCATAGCCATCTTTTCTATTTGCAACATATAAATGAAAAATTTTGTCATATGTTGGTGTTGCTAGTGCAGGCGCAGTCTGTAGTTCTCGTTTTATTGATTCAAATGCTATGGCTGCATCCGCAGTCCATGTCAGTGGTGCTCTAAGATTTTGGTGACCCATCTGGTTCATTAAGGCTCTTAATGGGGCTGTTTTAAAGGCATAGTCTTCAATCCAATCTGCACTAAAACCCGTCATCCCCAAGAAAGTCATCATTTGTCCTACTGTTTGTCCTACTATTTGGAACTTTAGCAGGCCAGTCCTCCACAATCTCATTCACTGCTCTAAGGTCGTGCACCAGATGCCATTTTGATTTATCTGCCTTAGCTACTGGTAGTATTGGAGTGTTACAAAGGCTATTAGTTTCAGTTAATACTCCAGCTGCCAATAATCCCTCAATTGTCTTTTTTATTTCTTCTACAGCTTCTGGTTTCAAAGGATATTGCATTTTTCTAGGTCCTTTAGCTCGAGGAATAAGTGTTATTCTAATGGGGTTGGCTGATTTTACCAACCCTACGTCTGTATCATGTTGTGACCATAATTCTAAGGGCACTTGTTTCTCCATTTCTTTTATTAATTCAGTCTGCTTTGTTTGAAATTCCTCAACTTTTGGTTCATTTTTATTATTTACAATCATTCTAGGAACTCCCATCATTGGAGTAGCACATAAAATTTTAATACACATGTTATCTGCTGATTGGAATAAGATAATTTCACAGAGCCTTTCTTAAAGCCCTGAAGGCCCTTCATGTTACAATAAAACATCCCATCGTCCTGTCATGTTTTCAAATGGACTGATCTGTGTGGCTTTGTTTGGGCTGGCTCTCATCCTAAACAAAATCATCCATGCTTTTGGAGGAGGAAAACTTATGGCTCAGGTTCAATTTTTGCATGAGCAAGATAGAAAATTTTCCATTTGGACAGTTTGAGATCATATTGTTTCGAAAATCGCATTTTTGTCTTAAAATGTCTCATGGTCTGTTTCTTCACTTTCCCTGTGAATTGTGTGCCCTGATCAGAATCAATCTGCAAAGGCAGTCCCCATCTATTTTAAACTTTGGTCAGCAAAATGTTTTGCTTTTTTTATCAGCGGTGCAATTTCTCAGTGGAAAGGCCTCCACCCATCTAGAAAACAAATGAACAATCATCAATATTTATGAAAAAACTCCACTATGGGGCAATAGGCAAATAGAATCAATTTTTTATATCTGAATCAAACATCTTTTATCAAAAATCTGTGCAAGCCGTTCTCATGCATGCGACCACCATGGGCCCCCCCTCCAAGCCACCTTGGGAAATGAGCGTGATCAGACATAGATTGAGGAGTGGTCTTTGGGGTCGGGGAAGATGGATTCTATAGTTCCCCCTTGGATGCTCTCGGCACCAAGAAACATCACATACACTCCATTACAAGTTACATCTCCCATTCCGGGCAGATGCCCAGTGGCGGTGAAGCCCTGCCCCCTCTGGCCAAAGGAGATCTTACCAGTCATGTGTCGACACCTCATGCACACTGGTTATCGCTCCATACAATCGGGCAAAGTTCATCATAGAGACTTTTTACTCACAGCTTTCTAGTCTTCTAACAGCTTTTTCATTTTGGC
Source organism: Enteromius paludinosus (assembly GCA_032361165.1). Taxonomy (NCBI): domain Eukaryota; kingdom Metazoa; phylum Chordata; class Actinopteri; order Cypriniformes; family Cyprinidae; genus Enteromius; species Enteromius paludinosus. The sequence continues at coordinate 3,440 of JAUMHQ010073610.1, read as the reverse complement.
CAAGTCACTACAGTTAAAACAAGCTCTAGCAGAGGGTGGATTTGTTTCTGCTTTAAAGTGGTGGCTCACTGCACACTAGTTTAACGACGCATCCCAATTGGAGATGTTTACAGATCCTAAATTTAGCCGATCTCGATAATGTTTTGCAAGGTCATTTGGGGTCGACTGAATTATATTGACATAATCATAATCTTCATGATTATTGTTATCAGCACAATAATTTTTCATATGCATCGAGTAAATGTTCAACATACTCTGCCTTTCTCTAATCAGACACACACTACACCATGGAAAGGAACCCCAAATTTTTGCTGTTTCCACATAGCCCCAAAGGTTTCATGAAACTTTGCAGGGACTAATTAATTTAAACTGGTTTATGTCTAAGCAAACTTATGTTCTCATCAGCACTAGCTTTAATGGGCTGCTGAGGCCTCTATGGTACCTGAATAAGGGGGCGGCGCCCCAGTTTTTGCTGCATCCAGTAAACTGATAGCTAAACAGTACAGAGAATCATGCTGTGTCTCAGTCTGTGTCTGTGGGGCGGAGCCTGCACAGACACAGAGGAGCTCTCAGTTGGGAACTGACACACAGATTTTAGAAACCTTACATCCTTTCCTGCCATTTCAATGATCTAATCCAGCCCTTTTCTCAAACCACACAGATCATTCCAAATCGTAATCCCTGCAATTTTTGTGATTCTTTCAGCTCTATAATTCAAAACTTTAGACTAAATGGCTCTGCTCTTTCCTGATCCTTGTGAATCTCCACCTACACATTCCGTGTGTAGGCGTCTCAGATTTCTGTCAGTCGCACAGAGTGGCTGCGCATTTCCATCTCCCATGATGTGAACAGAACTCCAGATGCCCACTTTACCTCTCTTGTGTCAGCCGAAACCCTAATATGGATTTTACTTATAACTGTAGCTCCTCTTTTGAGCACTGCCCATTGGCTTGTGCAGTTGCGTTTAAGATAGGGCGCTACAACTAGTTCACCTATAATGTTAAGTTCATCTAAATTACTTAAATCTGGAAAATGCTGTAGCCCAGATCCTAAACAAATGGGTTGTCACTTGTTAGATACTTAAACACAACATCTTTCCAGGGTATTTCTCGCCATTCAAATAACTTTTCTCTCAAATTTGTAATTATAGTCAATTTTCTAAGATGCCTATTTTTCTTGAAATCCATCAGTCCCTGTACCCATCCATCCATGCTTGATTCCAACCAAAAATGGTTGTGGATGCCATATGTTTTTGTCAAAGCTTTCTGAAATTGACTCTCTCCTTCACTGTTAAATTCATTTGTCTCAAGATGTTTCTTTTTCTCTGTTCTTTTCATACTACTTTAAATGAGACAGGCACAAAAATGACAAAAACAGCAAATCCCTTTTTGTCTTTCCCTTTTTTCAGTTACTCTCGCTCACTTACTCTCTGCCTAAACACACACACACATACCGAGCTCACATGCACGCCGTCCGCTCCCTCCTTTTTTTTTTTCTTTTCCAGAAAAACAATTAGCCTCTTCTCTCATACAAAGCACAATCTTTTTTTTTTTCTATTTTTTAACAATTGAGTTTCAAAATTTGGATCACAGCGCTGACACTTTGGAGAATGTCCAAATAGTAGACAAAACCTATTTCTTACAGTATTTTTTGTTCTTGAAACTCTTACAACTCTACTAATATATTCCATTCAATTAAACTGCCTTGCTTAGTGTATTTGTACTTATTTACACTGTCTTTTCTCCCCACTCCTATCAACCCCTATTTACATACAGTATGTATACGTTTTCCAGCAATAGCAATGCAGCAGCAATTTTAAGCAAAAATATAATTCTTAAGTGTATCAACACTGACAGATCCAGCTACAGTATCGATTTTTCAAACAAACATATAATGCTTAAGTGTATATAAAACTCACAGATAACATATAACAACCAAAGACAAACAAATCCACTTCATGGATTCTATTTTACCACTTCATGGAAACTGGTAACCCAACCACTTAATGGAATCTACAGTATTTCACAGGTCACCTATATCCACTTCATGGATTCTATTTTTTCTAAGCACCTACTTGTGCTTCTACACTAACTTAAAATACTAAATGGCCGTGTTTTTCTTCGACATCTGAAACTCATCAATCTATACACGCTTATTTTATCTTAAATATTCTTAGATTTGTTGATCGGTGAGGTCCTGTCCTAGACAACCATCACAGACACAGCCTAAGTAAACCACGCAAACAATCTTATATCCAATTTTAGAAGCAAAAATTGCTTATCTTAGGCGCCTTTAATTTCTGAATAGTTTGCATGTCAACCAGGCTCCCTTGCCTGCGACGGTCCTCCCGGACACCCGGACCTCAGTCCAATCCTGTTTGTGACGCCAATCTATGTCGTGGCCCAAATAGGTTGCTACTGGTCACAAACTCAGTCGGTACAGACAAAACTGGCTCAAACAGCAGAGTTTCAGATGTTGAAGTAAATAAAGACTTTATTAAAGTAACAAAGCCGAGAAAGCAGCCGCCACATCAGACTACCTCTGGCTTCTGATTGTTAATACAAAACATATACCTTCAGAGATGAAACCCTTACTTTACCCATTGTGCTGATTGGTCAGCTACCATTATCTTTGCTGGTCTATTTTTGTCTATAATTTCTTATTGGTTGATCATCACTATCTCAATGTCCTCCCTGTGCATTACCTCATGGTAGCTTGCTGAAAAGTTACACTTTTTGCCAAAAATATAAAAATTGCCTTTAATTGGAGGTGATTTCATAATTCAGATGTCTTTGATGGTCTGCTCCTGGCACTAGGATAATAGAACCTTTTCAATCTCAGTTCATGAGAACTTCACCTTTAATATGCACAGTTCACTCTCTGTCATTCAGGCCTCAACCATATTATTCAGTACTGCATATTTATTGCTTCCATGATTTACATTCTGTTGTAAATGTCTTTGATGGTCTGCTCCTGGCACTAGGATAATAGAACCTTTTCAATCTCAGTTCATGAGAACTTCACCTTTAATATGCACAGTTCACTCTCTGTCATTCAGGCCTCAACCATATTATTCAGTACTGCATATTTATTGCTTCCATGATTTACATTCTGTTGTAAGTATGACAATATCATTTCTATATTTTGCTGCTATAATTCACAATAGGAGTCAAACCTATTGTAGAAAAATTGCTCAAGCAAGGAGTGTTAGTAAAACCAACAGTCCCTGTAATTCACCTATATGGCCCATCAAGAAAGCTAATGGGACATGAAGACTCACAATAGATTACAGAGCATATCTGTCAAGTATCCCGTTTTGGCCGGGAAAGTCCCATAATTTACCCTTCTTTCCCGCCGTCCTCCCGTATTAGTATTTTCCTGTAAATCTCCCGTATTTTAACCTGCGTTATAAAAAAAAAAAAAAAATCTGATCTCTGTCA
>JAUMHQ010073285.1:0-14337 GCA_032361165.1 Enteromius paludinosus | reverse complement strand
TCCATTAAATGACTACCAGACTGCCACGGTTAAAGTTAAATATCTTTGTTTGTGTTCTGCTGAGGAAACAAAGTCACATCTTGAATGCCCTGGGGGTAAGCAAATAAACATCAAATTTTCATTTTTGGGTGAACTATCCCTTTAATAAAAATAGTCTATATGACTTCTTCCGCATAAGGCGTCTCATTACGCACTTGGCTCGTGCGTCAGTTGGTTATATGTTACAGGAGATTTCTGTTTCAAATAAATGCTGTTTTAAAGAATGAAAAAAAAATCATGGTTTCCACAAAAACATTGCTGTTTTCAATTTTGACAGTAAACAATGATTTCAGAAGGATCATGTGACAAAACTGGATTAATGATGCTGAAATGTATGCATCACAGGAATTCATTGCAGCATAAAATATATTCAAATAGAAAAACAACTGTATAAAATTGTAATAATATTTTACATTTTTACTGTATTTGATCAATTAAATGCAGCATGGGTAAACATAAGAGACTTCTTACACTGAAAGCTACCTTTTTAGCAGTAGTGTACTTTAACAACTGTGAAAGATACAAACGAATTGTTCCCACAAACTGTTAATTTCTCTAATCGTCTGAATAATGTAGGGGTGGTGTGGCTTATAGTCTTTAAAGGTATGAGCTGGCAACCCAAAAGTTGGTTCAAATCCCAGAAGGTTCCCACCCATGTTCCCTAAAGCAAGTCTTTAACTGGCTGATTTATGAGCTCTTTTAATGTATAAAACCTTTCTTTACCTGTAGCTCCCAGAAATCACCGTCTCTAGATCCACCAGCACAAAGTTGTCCTTCAGTTCTCCGACCACCATCTTAGTGTCGCGTGTCAGGTACGTTTTACCTCCAAGAATGCGCACCATGATATTCTGCAATATGTGGAAGAGACTCCCGTGAAGTACATTTCGGAAAGCTTTCGCATGAATGCATAGCTCAAGCGTTTATTCGGTTGATTTCCAATGCACTGGAAACTGCTTTTAAGCAAAGGTCAGTTCCTGGTAAGTTTCAGAGATGCGGAGTGATTTAACCCAAAGCATTCCACAACCGCACGCCAATCATGTACACCAGATGAATGTGGCTGAACCTGTTCATCGCTGCTTTGTGAGTTCTTCTCATTCATACTTACAGAGACAGAAAGAGCAATATACTCTGTGATGGAGAGGAGCATTTGCTAACAGATGCAGAGTTATCCACTAAGGTGTGTCTAGGTCTTTTGTTTAGTGGAACAGCCTAAAGTTCAGTCTGTTAAGGTGTGCATGTAGGTTTTGTGGTCTAAAGGTTGTATAACTGGCTTGAAATATTATCATGGAAACCAGGACAAAATCAGGCAGAACACTGGGTCATTATTTGTTATTCCTTATGATTGACATACTATTGTTTTCATAAATATATTCCATTTTAATTAGTTAATTTTGTCTTTTTGTCATATTTTAACGTTTAAGAAACATTTAATTTCCATAAATAGTGATAAAAAGTATATTTTAATGTTTTTTAAATGCCACTTTTAAAAAACACTAAGAAAAGTTCAATTAAAAGTGAGCAAAGGTTTTTCAACCTCCGAAATAATTTAATAATTAATGTTTTTTTGTTTGTTTTTTTTAAGTTAGATTTAGTCCACTATATCTACTCACTGGATGTTGAAGCCGATTCAAAAGGCAGTTCTCCTCCACAGATCTTTTGTTGAGGATGATGTACACAGGAACCCCACGGGATGCAGCGTTTTGGAGGTCACCAATCACAGCGATGTCCGACAGTTTATCTGTTACTATAGCGATGAGCTGCCCGACACAAATGCAAAAAAATATATATAGATATCTATGTGACTCCTCATATGCAACATCATTCTAAATTGTCTGCTTTTAAAATAGTTTTGTGTTTTTCCTTTATTAAACTCATTAAACACAATATCTTTTATATGTATAGTTTAAAAAGGCAGCTTTGGTTGCTAGAAAATTACCTGAACAATAAATAAATCAATACAGCAACATGCATGAGGAATCAGATCTTATTATAAGTAGCTTTTCCAAAGCAAATGCTAATACGGTATTACAGATCATGTATAGGCACACTGTCTATAGAAAAGCCATCATACATAGAGAAGTCTGGGAATGTCAATTTATGGATTATCAGTGTAAATTATAAGATGGCTCGTTTTGTCACTTACAAAATGAGTTTTATACCACTTCATTAACAAATTACTGTACTTTAAAGTTACAGTAAGGTATTATTCACATTGCAAAGGCCTGTTCACACCAAGAATCATAACCACAAAGATAACTACAATATCTACTATATGAATAGTTTATAATTGTTGTCTGTCACTTGTCACACAAAACAAGTTTATCAAAAAAGCCAAGCTTATTTCAGTTTGTCTGACTTATTTCGAACCAAATTAACTGACAATAAGTCAGCCTAACTCAAATAAACCTGGGTTATTTGATAAACCTGTAATTAAACAGGCCCCAGCTCTGGTGGCTTCTGATTGGCTGTCAGTGTTTTTAAGGTTCATGTGCTGCTATCACTTGTGTTGTGAATCTGCTGTTTCTTTAAATTAAGAATTATTTTAAAATCCATATCTAGTTATCGTTCTTGGTGTGATGGGCCTCAAAGTCAACCTCTTTGGCTTCAAGGACCTGGCCTGCGTTTCCCAAAAGTAGACCGCAAAGCTATTGACACAAACTCAGCTTACGATGCTTTGGAGAAAACCGGCTCTGGTCTTACCCTAGTGGCTCCTTGTAGGTGTCTCCTGAGGATTTCCCGTATGGTGGGCGTGTCCTCTGCAGGAGGGTTGGTGTAGACGTGAATCTGCCCCATGTCCATCCAGATGGTCTTTTCCGGCCATCCCAGTTCCAAGCATGGCGCCGGAATGTCAGACTCTGTGGGAAAGTAATGTCCAGAGAAGTCCTCCCCATCAGAGCCGACCTCCACCTCACCGTTTCCTTCCTCCTGGTTAGCATCGCTTTGCTGATAGTCCTCGGCCCAGCCGGAGATCTGGTTCACCTCGCCGGGGGACAGGAACGAGCCGATCTGTTCTTGGTGGAGTTTGGTGTAGAAAGCATCACGGCCGGAGCACACCAGGCTTTCCACACAATATCGCTCCTCCTCGCTGTGCAAGAAGTCAGGATTGGACTCTGTCAGTGGAGCGAAGATGATGTTCTCGTTGAGGCTCTGCTCGTGAGAGTTTGACATGATTGGAGCCTGACGACAGTTGGAGATGTCCTAATACTATAAGGAAAACCACTGTGGAAAGTTACATGTTGATGTGTAAACAATAAATGGCAGCTGTTTTAAGAACTTGAAGGAGGAGGTTGGCGAATTATTCAGATAGTTGAGGTTCTTGAAGGTATTTAACCCTTATTAAACACCAAGAGTCAATAGAAAAGCTGGAGACTTCATGGTGGAATTGTTGCTATTATCCTGGGAAGATCTGGAGAGCTTTGAAATGACCTGGAATACAGACAGCATAATTATTTTTTGGTTTGGTTTGGTCAACACCCTTGGGAGAAAGAGGTGTGCTTAACTGTACTGAATGTGCACTTCTAGTGTACTTCAAATCTTAAATACATTACAAAAGTCAATATGATATTAAGGAAATAAAAGCCAGAAAGTTGTGATTTAAAGTATGCACATTGTTATAATGTCAAATCATAAGTATGCTTTAAGGTACATCAAAATACAAAAGCAACTTACTTGTGTGTTATTTAATATTTCTTTTAAATACAACATGGTCATTACAAATTTGTAAAATACATGACAAACACATGAAAAAGTTACAAGTATTAATAGAAATTAAATTAAAGTATATTTCACTTAATGTAAAAATCTGAAATGTAGACATATTTCAAAGGACAATAATTATAAAATTACGCATAACAATGTACTTTAGAGTTTAGCTAACTACATTTATTATAAAATGAAACGACAATATATTTTATTAAATTGCAATTAACATGCGATTAAGTGTTCAAGATCATTACATCCAGTTATCATTCAAGTGCCATTTTTTTTTATAAGTTAACAAACGCATACTTCTTTTTCACAAGTGTTAAGTACAAATATATTTTAGTTTACCACCATAAATGTTTATGTATCGGTAAACCTCAACCATATTTTACGAAAGAGAGGCGATTATGAAGCAGGTCAAAAAGACCGTAAAGTTCAGCCATTACATTTAATATGAATTTTTCATCTACCTTTAATTACACAGAACATGCAAAAAAAAGTTCACACTTAAATACTCATTTTACGTTGCAAGCGTACTACTTTTTGCACATTTGATGCCAGTTTTATTTCTCTGTTTTATAATAACACTTTTAAAGAACTAGGTACTCAAAGTGGAGTCTTACCTGTCTGCGCCCGTCTGTATCACTCACTCACACACCCTCAGTCCATCGGCTCTTTCCGTCAAGTTCTGACATATCGCTGCTGTCTCCTCCCATTCTAAATGGCCTCTCTCTGTCTAGTGTTAAATTACTCCCCGTCACCAGCCAATGTGAGCGACTAGTCATCACCGTGATCTGCCCATTCTTAGCTTTCGCCCAAATCCACGTCTTGAGTCAGCATATCATCAGCAAACCATCCCCACAACATGCTCTGGTCTCCCTCGGCTCAAGTCCGACATTAGGTATCTGTCCTTGTTGTGTCTTTAGTAAACACGTCCCTGTCGCCGGCTCACTTTCGTGACTGGTTATACCAGCCGAGCCAGTCTTCTCCGGGGAGCAGAGATTGAGACCTTCCTTCCCTCCCAGCTACAGTCAAAAGGGGGCGAGGCTGGAACTCAACACCTGCCTAGTGGTCTCTTTTCACATCATACACCTCTGGTTGCGTGGACATGAGGTTACGAGATACATACTAGATCTTTAGACACGTGCAGGGAAGCACATGTACGAAGGAGTGTTTTAATCCACTGAGAAAAAAAACTATGCTGAGCTCACCTTTGCTCACCTTTTGGGTTTTGCATGAACAAGTAACTGGAATTCCATGCAACTCGTGCAGTTAATGCAGGCATTCCTCTTTAATCACCACGTCTATCTGAAGTGTCATGCCACTGATGTTGATTTTGAGCCTATAGATAGAATCAACAGTGCTTTTTGAAGCAGAGAATGTGTAATATGAGGGTATGTTGTCGTGCCGATATTTTAACATAAACATAATAAACGTAGAGGTTTGTTAGAGCAGTTTGAATTTAATATTTATTTTAATTAGCAGTGCGGATTGTTATAATGTAACATCTACTGATTCAATTGCAGTACTATGTAAACCACTTAAAGAGCACCATTTTCTAGTGGACACTTGATGATCCTACTTGTGCTGCAGCATTTTTGTGTTTATTCACTGTTGCACTGAAAGTTTACTCTAAAACATCATAACTACTGTTGTCATTGCTAAAAATATTTTATTTATAGAGTTTGCATACATAAAAAAAAACATCCAAATGCACATTGGCACATATTTAGGATTGGGAAAAAATAAGAGGTGTAACGTTTCCAGTTTTGGGAACCCTGTTTTTTTACACTCCAGTTTTCTCAAAGCGTTATATAAAATAACAGTTCACCCAACAATGAAAATTAGCTTAACATTTGTTTCTTCAAACGAACAGATTTGGGGAAATGTAGCATTGCATCACTTGCTCACAATGCATCCTTTGAAGTGAATGGGTGCCGTCAAAATGAGAGCTGATAAAAGCATCACAATAATCTACACGCAATCCACTTGACTCCAGCCCATCAATTACATCTTGCGAAGTAAAAAGTTATTTCAAAAGTTTGTTTGGTAACACTTTATTTTAAGGTGTCATAATACAGATTAATTACCTAATTAGGTACTTAGCAGGTGCCATTGTACTTACATGTAATAAAATGTACTTATCATGTACAGTAACTAAGTTATGGAACAGCCTGTACAGTTTGTAATTATGTAACAGACAGCTACTTAACTACAATCTTGATACAGTTTATTACATGTATTTAGGCTGTGTACTAATGGGTTAAATTAAACTAAGCTGCAGCTACATAAGGGGTACAGTGTAGATACACATGAAGTACACTTAAGTACAATGTAACAGTTGCAGCCCATTACAAACTGTTCCCTAACTTACTGTAGTTACATGGTAACTACATTTTGTTTTATGTAATTATTACAGCTAATACTTAGTACTCACTGGGTAATTACTCTGTATTATGCACACCTTAAAATAAAGTGTTACTGTTTGTTTTAAAAAATTGTTGCTTTTGAAGAAAATATCAGTCCATAATTCATTATAATGCTTCCTCCAGAGATAAAGTCCATCTCCTGTTTCCTCTCACATCAAAATCACACTTTTAATGGAGATGGCTAGATGAGTTGTATTTTAGCTAGGCATTTTAGCACCTTGATGATGGGTTTATTAAAAACACGCTTTTGTGAATTATTGTTATTTTTGAACTCTCAATCTGACGGCACCCATTCACTGCATAGGATCTATTTTTGACTGATATGATGCTACATTTCTCTAAATCTCTTCAGCTGTACGCCGTGGATACCTTGTGGATGAGAAATTTAAAAAAATAATTTTGCATCAAAATCCCACTTGACTGCCAGCATCAAACTTAGAGCAGCAGTTACCCCACTATGGGAAAATACAGCAAGTTTTGTTTCAACTCCACAAAAGCAGCAAAGCAGGTTTTGAGAGTTTGGTCCTAAACTAATGATGTAATAATAAATAACAATAAGGACTATCAAAAACAGGCTTGCCTAATCACAACCATAAGCAAATACTGTATAACTCATAGCAGACTATAAACTACTAAAATACATGTGTGGTGTTAAGCAGAAAATCAGGCCCGTTTGCGCAGATGCACATAAAGTGCGCCACTGATGAGTAAAAGAGGCACACAGACCCATGCCAGAATGTAACAGTAGCCGAAATGACCCTTTTCCAGCTCTCGAGAGTCTTGAAGAATCACACTCCTTTGAAAGGTGAAGATAAGAACAGCCGCAAACGCTGCAAAACCTGTAAATGTGAATGGAGTTAGAATAAAAAAAAAAGTCAACACAATGGGGAAGCACTAAAATAGGGAGTGAGATTACGATATTAACTTTCTGTCTTAACTCCATACCTAAATTAAAAAGAAATTACGTAACACTTTAAAGGAATATTTCACCCAAAAATTTAAATTCTGTTTTGGAACCAGGCTGGTTTGACTTCCATAGTAGAAAAAAATACAATGGAAGTCAATGGTGACCCAAAATATCTTCCATCTTCCACAAAGAAATTCATCCAGGATTGAAACTACTCAAGGGGGAGTCAATGATGACAGACTTCCTTTAAGTTAAGATTATTTAAATGTATATGCGCACACCTTAAAATAAAGTGCAACCAAAAATGAATACAAAATTTCGTTTCATATATACCTGCAAATAGTTGGCACAGGCCAGTGAAGTAGAAAAGACCTCCTTTGGACATGGTGAAGAGCTGTCCGAGGAACACCATGAAGGAGATGGAAGAGAGCACCACAGACAGGATCATGAGGGCCTGGACTGACTGCAGCCATTCTGAGAGAGAAAACCACACATTACTGACCTTTAACAAATAGTTATTACAGTTTGATAACACTTCCTGCATCACATTTGCTGAAAGAAATCCTATACTTGGATACTCGTGCTAAGTTTAGGTGCTGATTTAAAAAGCAAAAATCCTGCTCAAACTTTTTTCATTTTTGCTTTTACAATAATCTGTAAGGTGGAGAAGTCTCTTAATCAGTTAACGCGTTAAGACACATTTTCTGTCTTCATTGGAGCCAGACTTCAAATATTGAGAAGATTTTCATTTGGAGGATTTGTCAGGGTGCTGTACGTAGAATTGGTTGAACTAGGTATGGCAATCCTAATTCAAAATATCGGAGAGAGTTTATTCACCCTATGCTTGACACACACGCAGGTTACCAGATTGATGACAACAAGCGCACATGACGATGAAAGAAATGAAATAAGCTCCGTCAGCTGGCAACCAGCCAAATGCAATTGTGTAAACTGGCAGTGGGTGGGTTACACAGACTAAAACAAACACTGAATCACAGAACGCATATTTCCCAATGAGAACCACAGACTGCAGCATTGCTTTTCAGACAAACATATCTTAGCATGTATCTTAAATATATGCAAACATATGGTATTTCTATGCTTTAATAGAGTCAGAAACTAACATACAGCACCTTTAAGACTTTATTTTATGCCTAATACTGAATTTTCCACTTGAAATGATACATAAACTTTTAACATTTGACTAATTTTGTTACCCTTAAAGCTAATATATATATGTTTTATAGAATAATCTAATATAAAAATGAAATGTCTTTTTTATGGATATTTTTGCACTTTTTGCAAATAGAAAATGTTTCAAACCAGCAGTTTTGTGAACATGTTTCCTGGACATTTTTTGATTATAAAATCTGTTGAGGAGTGTTAGTGTAACCCACCGCTTTCTTTGGCAGAAGCACACAACCACGATCCTGTGGCGTTTTCATAGATGCACTTATACCAGAGATCTGTGTTCTCTATGTCACCCCAAGACCACCAAGACTAGAAAATAGAAATGAATGAATGCATGAATAAATAATACAATGATAAGAGAAAATACTATGCATATATTATGATATATGCATTAAAATATTTAGTAAAAAAATCACACCCGCAATTCTGAATGTATTTTGATGTATGTAAAGATGCATGACGTTTCTTTCATGAGTAGTAATTTAGGTAAGATATCTTTGGTGACAGTGGTGTTTGTGCATTACGACTAACCTTCTCCAAGGTGGCAATGAAAAGTATGGCCAGGGTGACTAAATGCAGAACGGTCACAAACATCAACAGGAATGCCATGTTGGTGGATCCTGCAGGAGGAATAAAAGGTTCTGGTTGAGAAATGGAATCTCACAGAAAAACAGAGGAATCATTTGGGATTTAATCAGCATGTCTAAAAGCCTCTGATGTGGCCAACATTAAGGAGCTCTGTGCAAACAGCAGTAGTTTGTGTCTGATTTCCAGATTTGAATGAACCTAAACAAACAGAGCGAAACAGACCCATCCCATTCATACTGCTCAAAAGTTTCAAACCGGTACGTTTTTTAATGGCTGCATTTATTTGATCAAAAATACAGTAAAAACAGAACATATTATTCCAGTTCCTAATAGCAGCTTTCTATGTGAATATATTTTCAATTGCAATTTATTCCTGTGATGCAAAGCCTCATTACAGTGTCACAATCTTTCAGAAATCATTCTAATATTCTGCTTAATAAACATTCTTATTCTTATTCTTATTATTTATTGAAAACAGTGTTGCTTCAAAACTACTAGCTTCTTTTAGGATTCTCTGAAATAACAGCTATTATTTGACATGGAAATCTGTTTGAATCCTTGTTGAACAGTAGTGTACATGATGCCAGATCTCCAGAAAAATCCATCTTAATTAAACCGATGGCGACTTTTCCAGGGAAAAATGTAGAACTTGTGTGTGAACCTTGATTCAAGAGCTGTAATAATACTCCACTGGCATCATACTTATAAATGAGTTTTCACCTCACTGCTAGACGCTTTTCCATCATCACTTTGCAAAACAAGGCTATGCCAAAAACCTTCCATGACTTTTCCATCCAAAAGATGAACAGAGACCTCTGGTAGGAATCAACAAAACGTCCATTCATAAATATGTACTGCGTGACGGACCCGGATAGGAAAGGAAGACACAAGCAGATCCCAAGATTGCAGACCCCCTCTGTCATGACAGGGCAGTGAAAATAACTCACGGTGCATGCAAGAATCTCTTTTCAAACCAGAGACCAAGACGCCCTTTGTGGTGGCCGTGAGATTACGTATTTACTCAACATTCCCCAACTCCTGTTTTCATTACATCCCCACCTCTTCATGTTTACATGCAGGAGCTGCTCGTTCCTGGCACAGACTGTGCCATTCAAGACTTTACCAAGATGCTCTTTACATAGATGATTTCTGCTCATGAGAGTACGTAGATACTAAAGCAATGTCTCATTACAGCAGAACGGACTGTCACATGAAACTAATCAAGACATCTTGGACGGTTTCGAGAGAATGATAATCTTCTTGTCCGTTTGGTTGCATCTTATTTGTACTTCTAAGTTTCGAATCCAACAAACAAGAATTATCTCAGAGAACATAGTTTGATTCTTAATACTAATAAAGCAGGTAGTTCTTTTTTTTTGTTGAAAGGAAAAGTTCTTGATGTGACTTTTAGGTTAGCAATGTGAAAGTCAAGACCTTTGATCCATCAGTACATCCATAGCTTTCTGAAGAACAATGGCACGTTCTTCTATGGCACATAGAAGAGGACATGCTTTCTGTAGTTGAAGAAGTAATTAAGCTTACCTTGTGTAGTCGTACAGTAGTAACAGATCTCCTTTGGTCTGGCGTGCTCCGTGTCTTCCTCTCCACTTCTCCACACACACTCACTCTCTCCACAGTCTCCCACGTTTGGGGAAAAACGGTCCAGGAAGGAATGCATGCTTGGTAAGAGGAGGAGTTTCCTTCACAGCTCCAGAAAAACTCTGGGTTAGTTTTAAAAACTAAAAATGGGCTTAGTGGGTGTTTCCACCCAAACCCAGAGAGAATCTGTTACATAATTACACAACAGTCAAAGCACTGACGTTCTGATGTAGATTAGCAAATAAAACTATTTTGTGCGTGTATATATATATATGCATATATATATTACATTAAACATTATATGTAAACATTTTGGGGACTTTCAGGATCAACCTCTGTTGTAAAAAACAACATATATAAATAAATTCTAAAAAATACATTTTCTGTGAGGGTACAGGTTATAGTATTTGTAATTATCTCAGTATAACAACAGAAAAAAATAACAGAAGAATATTGTTTAAAAAGTGTTTATACACTAAAAATGCCAGGTGAAATATTAACTAACCCAGTGATTGGGTTCTTTTGACGCAGCAGTTTTTTTTAACCCATCCTTCTGGGTAATAACCACTGATCTATAATAGATACAGTATTATAGTAACCCAAATGCTGGATCAAAATAACCCTGTTGCTTGGTTTGCCCAGATTTTACCCAGGTTTTATTTATCCCAGCATTTCTAACCCATCATAACAGCAGTACTACAATACAATAAGGTTAATTATTAACTGCGTTAGTTAACAAGAGCTAAGAATGAACAATACTTCTACAGCATTTATTAAGCTTAGTTAATGTTAATGAAGCATTTACTAATGCATTATTAAAACACAAGTTGTGCTATTTAATGCATTGTGAACTTACACTGTTTTCATTAAGATTAATAAATAGAATAAATGCATTGTTCATTGTTTGTTCATGTTGGTTAATACATTAACTAATGTTAACAGAAAAATCTTACCAATACTGTTATAATGTCACCTTCATATTTTCATTCTGATGATTATATGAATGCCTTCCGTTCATGGATAGTGGAATGCTGTAGTTCAGGCAATTATAAATCTCCTACATGGAGCAATCTGGAGAATTATTTCCTGTTGGAGGAAACACAGACCACCCAGAGAAACTTCAGTTCACACCCATAAATCCCCATATAGTGTTTTAATCTGATCCACTCCAGAAATGAACGATTTTATCTAGTTCTGTTAATTCAGTGTTTGAATAATATGGGGAGGATCTAAAGTAGTTTCATTCATCATTTTATGTAAAATACATTTAGGGCAGGGCATGTGCTTTTATCTTAACTGGGTCATTCAATGAAAAGTGTCTTTAGCTTAAAGCTAAAAAGTTTCATGGAATGTTTAAAATCTTGAGGAAATGTTTTGGTTGTAATGAATCTTATAGGCTACTTGGAACCACGTTTCTTATTACGGGGTGTGTGGGGTTCTTTTGCAGGACGTCCCACACTCACACACACTCACATACACACACACACACACAAACACCCTCGGCCTGATGAACGTGAATTCCACGCAAATGCTGAACAATACTTAAAGCGATAACGCTTTTTAGGCGACCGTGAATGTTTGAAAGAGTTTGGATAGGCGGCACCTTGTGTGTGTGTGTGTTTAGCGGAATTTTAACAAAGCTCAAAATAACAATCTAAAACGATAAGTAATTAAATGTTTGTGAATGACGTCAGGAGATGTGCACAGCACAGGTAAGTTCTGTTTTTAGAAACATTTACGTGTCCATCCGCTCTTTTTACTTTTCTTAAAGGGAAACGCATCACCACCCGAGTGTCGACATGAAGTTAGCCTATATCAACACTGCCCAACTCGTACTTTTCGTGCATTATTCGCTTTATTTGCTGAAAAAGGAAAAGTAAGTGAAAGTTGCAATGTTTTCATGCTGAAAAACCGCTAAGTCGTTCGAGGAAGAAAAAGGGATGTGCGCATGTGCGCCACCGATCTACCATAAACAGCTGTCAAAAGATGTTTAAAGAACATGAGCAGAGCAGCAGACCACGTTCTTAGTGCAAACAACATCTAAAACAAGCCAAATCCTTAGGACTTATGTATGTTCTTCTCTATATCTGTTTGGGATGGACAGATGTTGCAGGACATGGATCAGCAGCTGGAGAAGGAAGGGTTGGACTCCTCTGCCTCCAGCGAAGAGCGTTTGTTTCTGCTGTGGCAGCTTTACATGAAAAGTGAATGCACCGCGAGATCCCTCAACCAGCAGATACAAGATCTGCAGAAGGAGCGTGTTGCTGAGATTGAAAAGGTGAGCACGGCTATATAAAGCACATGGAGACTCATCACTTGTTTGGTGGTTTTGTTTCAGATCTATACAAGTGACTTTTGGTTTGTGGAAGACAAAAAAGTTGATGTTTAGACAGAAAAGAAATGCATAGGGGTAACTCACTCTCGGTCTCAGGTTCAGCAATCTATCAATCACATCAAGTGTCTCACAAAGACACGGGACTCTGTGGCTTTACATCTCGAGCAAGAAAACGAAACGCTCCATGCAACTCTGGAGGACGTCCGTCGGCAACAAGGTGCGTGTTGGTCTGTTCTCTGCTCCATCAGACTCGCTCTTCAGCACTCGTGACGTTTGAATGTATGCTTACAGAAGCACAGAGGAGTGAGATCTCCGAGATGTTACTTCAGGAAGGTCTGGCTGATATTATTCCCATCAGCTTGAGTGAACAGGTGGCTTACCTCCTCGCAGACAGAGCCTCTCTGTTGGAGAAAACACAAAGTCAAGATAATGTGGATGTGAAGACGGGAGAGGAGCCTGGTGTCCATAAAGAGGACTGTAGAGGGAATGTGGTCAAAGTAAGAGAATGAGTTAAGGCTTCATAAATGTCAAGTCAAATGCATTTATTAAGCCCTTAGCACAATACACATTGTTCAAAGAGGTTTACAGACAATCACTATGCTGATGTTTATATCTTAAAGGGATAGTTCGCCCCAAAAATGAAAATTTTGTCAGTAATTTCATCAAAAATACCTTGTGTTCTGAAGATAAACAAACGACATGAGGATGTGAAATTATTGACAGATTAGCGTTTTGGGGTGAGCTATCTCTTTCATGCCTTATAATTGCATTTAACAGATTAGAGCTGAGAGTTAATATAGATTAGATTTTTATATCAGTCAGGCCTGTTAATCTTTTAAGTGCAAAACTTCTGAATAGAAACTTAACGTCATCTCTCCACAAGGTGGCAGCACCACATTCTCAGAGGCCTTGGAAGAGGCTCCTAGGACTCAGAAAGGCTGCTCAGAGTAAACCCAAGTTACTGCCTGTACGTTTATGACAGTTAACCACCTGCATGTCATTGAAATGCGCAACTAGAACCAAGAGGCATTAGTATCCGGTGGATACCAGCGATCATGCGTGCTTATTTTACACAAGTGCCACTTTTACTAATCTTCGATTTGTTTTTGTCCGAATATTTCATTTTCCGAGCATGCAAGTTGAGGATTTTTTTTTTTAATCACAGCATGCTCAATGCCTACAAAGCATGCACTCGCTCATGAAACACACAAAATTCCCTTATGTTAAGTGGTTTCTGTGTTTGTCCCAGGCCGTTGAGCTGCAGTGCAGTGCCGATGACAAACTGAAGGGACGGATGTTGCAAGAACTGGAGCGAGATGTAGAAGAGGCGTCTGCTCGACTCGATATGGCTCACAAAGAGATCCGCAGACTCACAGATGAGCTGGAGTCGGCTCATCTGACACAAAAGGCTTATGGTAAACCTTTTCACTGGTCTTACACCTGGGATAAGAAGGTGGGAGGCACCCAAGAATACAGGTCCTTTTAAAAAAATTAGCATATTGTGATAAAGTTCATTATTTTCTGTAATGTACTGATAAACATTAGAC
>JAUMHQ010073044.1:0-14359 GCA_032361165.1 Enteromius paludinosus | reverse complement strand
CACAACAGTGACTGACTAAATCTGCGGTCCAGGAACATTCATATTACAAATAACCAAACAGCCTTGTTTATATGTGGCAATGATGTACCAAATTATCAAAATACACAGAATAAAGTGCTAAATAAAGTACAACAGCTTCAAACGACATTGAACAAATTGACTTGTTTTACAATTCACCACGATAACGGTTTCAAATGTTGTTTCTGGATAATTGGCTACTGCAAACAACACATGCCACTTATTCAGTTTAAAAAAAATCAAAATGATGTTAAAGATAAAACAGAAAACCAACATTCTAGTTTTTGAGCTCTCTCTCACTCACAAAGGTAGGATGAAAATAAAAGAAACAAACAAATGGGGAGGGAAAGAGGAGAGAATTATTTTCTGCCAGTCTGGGGGAATGGGGGAAAAAATCAGAGCAATGGAGTGGGGTGGATGGATCCGTGTCTGTGTGTGGAGCAAATAAATAAAGATATAAAAAAAAGAAAAATATAAAACTACACTCCTTTAAAACTCCATTAAAAGTATGTCCAGACAAAAGTCCCGCTTCGAACAAGAGGAGTG
Source organism: Enteromius paludinosus (assembly GCA_032361165.1). Classification (NCBI taxonomy): domain Eukaryota; kingdom Metazoa; phylum Chordata; class Actinopteri; order Cypriniformes; family Cyprinidae; genus Enteromius; species Enteromius paludinosus. Next base: position 13,795 of record JAUMHQ010073044.1, on the reverse strand, counting down.
TGTGTCTACTGCATGAGTTTATTTTTGAGGCTGTGAACCTTCTTCAGTGGTTTTGCCCCATCAATTTCCAAAAAAAGTTTTTGAAAAGCTTCAAAAGTGTTCTTTAACTCCTTTGGATATTCAATGTTGATTGAATAAATGAGTCCCATCAGCAGTATGCATGCCTTTGTTCGGCTTCCACATCCTTCCATCACTTGGTTTCCCTCGATCACAATAGACAAATCTGATGGATCCTCCTCAGCCATGACATTGTGCTTCACAATCACTTTCATTGTTTTGTCTGTGTAGTCCTCATATTCCTACATGTTAAAGAGAAGCAAACAAAAAGCATACACATTTTTTTTTTATTTAAGATGCTTTTCAATATATTTCAGTTTATCTAAAAGAGCAGATGGGGAGTGGAAGGCAAAAGCAGAAGCTGGATACGAGAGGAGAGGAGAGGAGAGGAGAGGAGAGGAGAGGAGAGGAGAGGAGAGGAGGACCCCTTGAGTTAATCAAAAATTTGTTATCAATATGACATACCTGGCAGTCATAGAAAAGATCTTCTTGTCTTTCACCGAGGTAGTTAATAAGGCAGCAGACAACAGCATCTCTTTTTTTCTCAATGTTCTGTGTCTGTAGGGAGATACAATTTAGTGATAAGACTGTTAGCGGAGTGGGGAGTGATTTACATATACTAAGAACGAATTCCAGCCACCTGTCCAGAGTGAGCCCTGCCCTTTCACCTGATAAATGCTGGGTTGGCTCAAAAATCTTGTGACCCCAATGGACAAAGCAGTAAAGAAAATGGATGGATAAGACTGAATTCACACATAGATGTTAAAAGGTAGTTTAAGTTGGTAAGGAGCTAAATTTTGCGCACAACAAAGCTATTGTTTAAAAATTACTTTACTTTTAATTCACTCATATTAAGAATTACATATTTGTGAAAAAATAAAATAACATACATCATTTAAAGTGTCCAGCAGAGGACGCATCTTGCAACCAGCTGCTCCTCCTTTGGCACGCATTAGCCGCAAAAGACCTGGTGTGTACTCATCAAGCTTTCGCATGAATGTCTCCTCCAATGAAACTGTCGTGATCCGTCTAAACTCCTCCTTGATCTAGGAAGTAAAAGGACCAAAAATTACATTTTAAATGAAAGACCAGCTCTCATAGTAATCACATGAATGCATCTTAGTGGGAAGAAAAATTATAAGACATTCTCACCTGAGCCTCAGTGAATAATGCTGGCCACCTTTCTTTAAACACACTCACAGAGGGGCTGAGGCTGACCACTTCGGCTCTTCGGCTAGAGAAGGTTTTATTCATTTTATCTGCAATTATCTTTGCATTGTTTTTCTTTGTAATTTCACAAATTAATTCAAGCCTCTCTTTCTCCAGAGTCTCTTGGCTTTCACCAGTAGGGTGCGGAGGGAGGTAGTTAACCTCTGCTTTTTTGGCCTTTTTTATATTTTTCGAAGGCACTGCATCACCTGGATGCTTCCTTTTTAAGGTGTTGATTTCAATTTCCGGGTAAGAATATTTTCGAGATCTTAGTTTTGCACGGTAATTGTGCATCTTGTTTTTTATGCGCTGCTGCCAGCCATATAAGCCTGCAAATGATCCCGGCTCCCTAAGACAAGGAAACTTAGAAACCAAGGCTTCAGCCACTGAGAGGATTTGCTCATTGGTTGGGTAAGCAGTGTAAGAAAAAATTACTTTTGCAAGCTCTTGCATTATGGCTGATTTAACACTGGCATCCATGAAGTATCTTCCAGTGGAATCATATGAGTTGTTTGCCTCTGCGAGGATGAGTTCTATGTCTCTGGAAAACTCCGGTACTTGGAATGGCACTGGCCATGCAGCAGAGCGACATAAATCAGGGAGAATAATGGTGTCACTTGAACTTGACGATGCATAGTTTGACACCTCTGAGGATGCATCATGATCTGCAGGGCAGATGTCCGTTTCAGTAGTACTTGCAGGATGGGTGCTCACTGAACTCAATGTAGATGATTCAAGTACTGGGTGTAAGTCAAGGGTTATCGTCGGCTCTTTTATGATCACTTTAACCGTGGCCTTGTCATACAAGTCAGCAGTTGAGGTGACACTGAAAAACTCATTGTCAAAGTGTTTGTCTTGGTATAGTAGTCCAATTTCCCCATGCAATTGGAAAGTTTCAGTAACTATGGAAACAAGATCTTCCACTGTATTCGGAATTCCTGTTGGAAGTTTCAGCTTTTGAATGTTGTGTTCTTCTAAAATGACTCTTAAATGGACCGCCATTGTTGTTTGGTGTGTGTTTCCTCAGCTGTAGAGACAAAGAAAGAAAGGAAATTGAGAAAAGGTTATTAATAGTTGATGAGCTTACTTGCATATGTTTGCTTCTATATTCTTCTGCCAAAGCAATAAACAGATATTTAGTTCATTGTAAATTTATAAAAAAAAATCTTTGATTGTCATTATTATTTTAAGAAGAGGTAGATGATGAAAGGAGGAGAAGAAAGGAGAGCAAGTATGCATCACATTTTCTAATTTTCTGTGGCAATCATCCCTGTTAAATAAACATTACAATAAATAAATAAGACAGGATTCCTGGCCATATAGCTGTTAAGTAGTTGTTTCAATATCTACTTGAAAACTGCACACATGTTTGATATGACTACATAAATAAAATCAACCCATTACACTTACTCTGATGCGCAAATGAAGTGTTTAAGGGTCACCATACGCCCATCTGCTGTATTGTATGCAGCCAAGGGGTATGTTTCTTTTAATTCAGAATGTTTAAGGATTTCTGTCTCTCCTGTTGGCTCTACTTTGAAACTTCTCAGGTGTTCACAATACCAACCACTGAGCAATTTGAGAATAAACACAGGAGTTTCATGCACAATGAGTATCTGTTGGATTTCTCCAAAGTCAGGTAGGCCTCCTGTTGAGCCAAACGGCAGCATCATGCCAATATTATAGTCTGTGCCTAAAATGGTTGCTTTATTTGTCATGTTCACAAACTCTTCCCCAGGGAACTTCCTTGCAAAGGACTTCTTAATGCCATCTTTAAGAACATCAACTGCCACAAGAGTCCTCTGGGACACTGACAGTGCTGGCCTTTGGTTGTTGCAATTGTTGGTATGATACGCAATCATCGATTGGTGTTTTCTTGCCATTGTCATGAGAATGTTTCTAAAACACCCAGTCTGCCTCACAATCCTTTTAAAGAATCGATGTTTGGCTTCAAACCGCATAGTCCAGAAATGTACCAGTGGCCCGTAAACAGTTGTAAGCCATGGATAATGCTCGAGAAAATGGTGTTTTGGTCGAACTTTCTCCTCTGGGAACACTTCAAAATATCTGTAACGGTGTTCTGAGATCTTACTTTGCATGTATCCTATTGTCTCATCTGTGTGGAGAGGAGCCATGACAAGCTCCACAACATCTTTGAGGGTCATCAAAACCTCCCAAGCAGGCTCATCTTCTGGAATTTTGTCACCAATCATGAGTGGAATCATTCTCAACAAACACCAGTTTTCGTGTGCGTTACCTCCAACGCTTTTTCGTAAGTTGAAATTCGTGGGAATGGGTTGTGGACAGTTTCTTTTGTCACTCCATTTGTAAGGAAAGCAACGTATGGAATGGTTCAGCTCCTGAAGAGAGATGTATTTCTTTCTGATTAACACATCAAGACAGAGTGATATTTCCACAGGTACAATTCCTTCGAGCAAATCATGCAAAGCATCAGGGGGATAACCTGATATAGCATGAAAGTTACTGAGTCTGTCTGAGATGGGACACTGTCTTTTAACTCCGCAGTGGTGACCTGCTGCTGGATCAGACAGTGCTGCTTTGACATGCATGGCGTAGTTGGACTTAGTCCTTGGAGGAAACAGTCCTTCTCCTACTTCATGCTCCTGAATCTGTGACCGTTCTCCAATGCAAAAGCGACAGAAATGTGAAGCTGAAAAGCTTTCAACAAAGCCACCTATTGAGTGAGCACCAAGATTGTCAGCGACTACAGCAAGTACAGTGCCCTTGACCACTTTGCCCAGACTTGAAACAAAAATACCTTCATCTTCAAAGGACTTCAAATCTCTGAGCAGTGGGTCCAAAACCTTTGCATAGCCATACTGGTTGACATCATTTGCCTTGCACAAAATGGTTAAGTAAATGGAAGTCAGTGTAGATCTCAATGTGGCATGTATGTCTGCGAACACCCAGTACACTGCTGTGACTTTATGCTTCTTGCGGGATGTTCCCAGAGGGTTGCATATCTCAAAGTCATCTATATATAATGTGAGTGGGAGCTTAAGTTCATCCTCACATAAAAAGCGGTTTTCTCTTAGTAAAGATCCATCATTAAACGATTTGTATCCAGAAGAGGCATTAGATGGCTTTTTGTTTTGTAATATTGTGTTTTGAATGTGGCTGTTGTTCACAAGTTGAGATAATAATGGGAGGATTGGTATATACTGAAAAGATTTTTTCTCTGTACTATCAAGTATGTACTCAACTGGTTCGATCGATGAGAGATGCTCCTTACTAAATTGCGCTCTCCTGAACTTACTGCTGAAAGGCCCATCCACTCGTAAAGCAGCACAAACAGGGCTTAGCTGGCAAAGGTCTCTGACCAGTTCTGATATCACTGAGTCTTCAAATGTACAGCCATGTTTTCGCAAAGTACTCAGAATGATCTCTTTAATGATGGGGGCAGATGCAGACGCTGTAAGGAAATGAAATTCCTCTACTAGTTCATTAATGCATGAATTGGAGACATTAAAAATGTTCTCCATTTTCAGGAGGAGCAACCCCACTCTTTTAGTAATAATTTTGTTTAAGTCCTCATCCTCCTCAAGGACTAAGCCACAGTCGTTTTCATCCTCAACAAAGTCACTTTCTTCATCTGGGTTGTTTTGGTGTTGACAAAGAATATTGGTCTTGAAATCTTCCAACAAATGTGGGTTGTGTTTTCTACTCTTGTGACTGTGGAATGTAGTATATTTGTTGGTCTTATAGTCACAACCCTCAAAAACACATGGCACAGTTTCAAACTTTTTTAGATGGCCACCAAGATGTTCAAAAAAATGCCTCTCATTGTCAAAAGAGCATGAATCACATACAATGCATGTAAACGAAATGATGTTTCCTGGATGGGTTGACTGAGAATGATGCCGTGACAAATGTGTCCTTAACGCACCCCATGTCTTGACGGTGCAAGGACAATCTGCATATAGGCAGGGTATAGAGTGGGCTCGACCTAAATGCTCATGTTTTAGTCTGCTGTGTTTCAGCAGGTCCAATCTTTTTGATGATGTGAATTTGCACAACTTGCATTTCCAGTTCATTTTCCCATAACTGAGGACTTTAGTTAAGGTAACTATACCTTTAAGGACAATGTGATTTATTTTATTTGGAAAACTTGCATACCTGAACAGGATACACTTGTGGTGGGGGTGTGGGTGGATGTGTCCATACACTAGAACTGGTAACTGGTAACAGTGGTCTTCCAGTGAGTCTCTGCTTGTTTAGGTGAATATATCAAATAGTGAGTGTCCACATACACAGACTCTGCCTGCAACAGAAATAAAAACAAAAATTACACAAAACAAATTATCAGACATGTGCCTATGTACAGATGATTTTGGTTTTACCTCAATATAATGCAAATATATTTGGATTTAACCCATAAGGAACCGGACGAATTTCTCCTTATATGAAAATTATGAGGCATATAAAACAGACCAAATGGACCACTTATAACATGTCTATGCAGTTGTTTTTAAAATTCAAACCCCTCTTTGTGAGAGATTTGTAATGTTACATATATGTGACATTAGGCGTTAATTATACATTTTTTATGTTACATGCATGTTACATTGAGCATTTACTTCTCAATTGAAAAAAATACATTATCAGTTTTTTGCCTTATAAGAGCTTTTTTGCTTTTCCACAACATGTATAAAATTATAACTTTACTGGGAAAATGAAACAAAAATCTGTTTAAGAAGTAATACAGTTTTTGCATTTTATTTACTTTGCCACGTTTTTCATTCATCTTAATGTGACAAATACGTCACATTAAAACTCTGCCTACTATTATAATGTTAACGGCCCTATGTGACATATGTCATCACAATATCTTCTTAACTTGTTTTAAATCATTTTGTTCAAGAAATGAATTAAAACCAGGTTATGTGTAATCTAGAATGTTATTAAAACACTAGAATTGTTGCATGGTTGGAAACATACCTTTAGTAACAAAAAATAAAAAATTATAAAACTGCTAAATCTGCAACATGTTATATCTAGACAGACCACCATTTTGGAAATGTTGTCATGGCAACAAAAATGCACATATTGTAACATGACTGAACCTGAGTGTTGATCCTTATGTCACTTAGGGACGTCCATAGATTAAAATAGTGAGGGATAATGCTTTAAAAAGACCTTTTCAGATAATCAGTAGTGTTTGTGACACCCGCATCACCATGCATTCTCATGCATTTTATGTTCCTAATCCTCCGAACATTCAAATTATGAAAAAAAGCTTGCGTTGACTAGTTTGTAACCTTAAAACCAGTGGTCAGACACGGTCACGCACGCGGACTAATCTTGTAAAAAAGTACACCACGATGGCATTTCAACTTTCCGGTAGTTGTGCAGACGGTGAAAGCCCGGGACACACGAAACCGATGGCAAAGAACTAACGTTAACGATAGCAGCAACGAACGTGCGTTGCCTTGTGTTGTCATGGTTGTTTATTTGAACACATCAACCCGACGCTTGGAACACAATAAACCAAGTTCACCGACGGTCCGACATTGCCCAACGGCCGACCGTCGGCTTGATGTGTCCCAGGACTTTAATTTCAAGTAATGACATGTTAAACAAATGAACGCTGAATACAAGTGAAGTGTTATATCTCATAATTAAAAACATTATATACAGCACTCCTATGTAAATAGCTTACCTTCACTTTTGCTGTTCGATGGCAGCCGGAGAGAGGATCCAGCGTTGCCCACTCACTCAAAAACGCGGGCTGACGCATGCGCAATTTACAGCAAAAAAACTCACGGTTTGGGGGTATATTTTACTGCATTTTTCTATGTGATCGTTCTTACTGTTGACGAATGGGTAGCATATTTAGAATTTACCCGTTAATTTAGAATTCCTTGGCTGGCTGCAATAATCAGTTAAATTTTATATGATTTCCACAGATTATATTTACAACTCTCCAAAATCACTTTTTTCAGTGTACAGTATGTCAAATAAACCTTATTTAGAGCGCATGAGAATCATTAGAGCATGAGATACCATGTCTAATGCTAAGCTGAACATTATTAAAGGTTTCTACTAAGGTTTATAGCCAAAGGGGACAGAAAGTGCACAAGGAGGAATCTGGTGATTTCACTGCCTACATGTTGGCTTAGGCTGGTCTATATATTAAAAAAAACAACTTATGTGACTGGAAAATGAATGACAGACAACTCTTGTTGTCATTATGTCATCCTGGTACATGAGATTTGTTATATCACATACTGTAAGTTTATGTAATCTTTCTGAGTTCCTTCTGTAAACCGGTAAACACATGATTTCTGGTGGTTAAAATACAGAAATGTGTTGCAACTGATTTTGACAGCAATCATAATTGAAGTACACCAAAAAAAAGAATGTCTCGCCATGCTGGAAAAAGAGAATACTAAACCTCATCCAGCACTTGATTTGAGGGAGAACGCTGTTTCAGTCCCTCTTGTCCATTTATTTTTCCTTGTGATCTATAAGTCTATTTGTTTATTTATTAATGGCAAGCTGTGAGTCGAATGGAAAACAGTGCAACGGAGACGTGCAATGAAATTTATCAGTTTGTTTAAAAAAAAAACGACTTGTTTTAAAGAGAAACGTATCAAAGCAAACCACGCTGACCACTTCTCAGAGCCTATATGACACAAAACCACCTGCAAGATGTTGCTGTTGTTATTTATTTATAAAAAATTTTTTTTTTTTGAATGTAAAATGGCAGCAAATGGCCCTTTACGAGCCAATGATTCTGAAAGTGTCGGAGTGACCGTAAATTGGTAGATTGATGAACTTTCCTTTCAAGAGCTGTATTCTATCACTTTTATGAGTCTTGGCGCGCAAGGTGTTCCCATCAGGACAAATGGGATGGAAATTTTGTTTGCATTGGGTTGTCCTCAGCCAAAATATAGGCATGCCAGCTATCCCATCAGCCTCGGCTGGACTCTGTTCAGTGAAGCGAGATTACAAGAGGGCAGGGATCATTTCCGTCATAATGTCACACATTAGCATATATCCTGCAGCCGGACTCAAAGGCATGTGGCACTTCCAGGAATGTAATACACTTTGCTGTTCCATTATTTTACTAATTGCTTTTGAGGCACAAATCCCATGTGCTTTAGCAAAATCTATACTTGTCATATAAATGATATAACATTATTAAAGCAAGAAAAAATAATAATAATAGAAACTAACAAACTTACAAATTAAGTGATGGCTTCATTTTAGTTATTAATAATAAATAATATAAATTAATACATTTAATATGTATTTTGAGATTCTGAGAACACTTTACTGATTATTAGCACCTTCTTTACCTGATCATATGCCAAAGAACATAGCATATATGTGCAGCTTAAAATAAAATTACCTTAATTCGTTACACTTTGCTTAGTTTTCTATTAATTAGCAAGCAAAAATCCAGCTAGGGTCTTCCATTATGAATGAATGCCAGCTTGTCTAAAAGTCTATCTTCATCTCCTACAGGTATTGTTTTTTTATTCAAGAATAAAGTATTGTCCTCATTACAAGGGCTGGACAGTGAAGCATGGCTCAATTCTCTCCAGCGGATGAAAAGACTGAAAGCACCTTCCTATTTCAGTCACAGTCCCATGCGTCCCAACTCCACGTCACATTTATTATGGAGGATAAATGTCTTAGTCATTTAAATAAATAACAAAGGCAAACCATAGTGAAAGTTTAATCACACTCATCACAAGCATCAAAGCATGTCTTTCTTCCCACACTGCTGCACTGATGATGGACCAGAGTGCAAACAGAAAAGAGTTCACGACTTGTAAACAAAGAGCACATAGATGGAACTTGTATTTTCGCTGTGTAGCATTTGCAATTTTCACACTATTACCTTGGTCAAGTTTGAACAAGCAGTGGATAAAGCTGAGATCTTCTGATCTTGAAGGTGTAACTCTCACAATGCATTCTGTGTAAAATTTTGCATTCTGGGTCCATTCGGTCCAATCATAAGCAAAATCATACTGTATCTGATCAACAACTTCTCAGTAATGAGTGAATATGTGTTACAATGTTATTACCATGGTATTACTGCATTTACCACCTTTTAAATGAATAAAAAAAATTATAAATACTTTGAAAATTAAAATTACATATGAACCACACCCAAAAACTTAATGATTCATGATTGCTTTTTTACAAATTTACGATACCTGCATTTTTCTCAAACGAAACAACATCAAAACAACAAATATTACTCTGAAAAGTTTTAAAACAAAATACATTTATTTTACTTGAATAAACTTTTTTTTTTAGATTAAAAATAGTGATACATTTTTCATGCTGCAAATTGTTGTTAGTAGGCGCGCATATTTCTGTTTATCAACAAAATTCAGACCCAGAAGTACAGAACGACTGACCAAAATGTAGATTGGCGTTCACTTTGGATCACACTGCGCTTATCCTCCGAGACCCATCGTTCGAGGACTATGTAACACAGTTTTATCAACGTGCTGAACGGATGGGTCTCGGAAATCGAGTCCCAGTTATCGAGTCCCAGCCCCGAATCACGGTCAGGGGAGCCTTTTGAAGGTTCGGTGTCTGAGTCATGGCCAGGATTGCCGTTTAAAGTCCCCATGGTTCCCTGTCAGGGCCCGGCCCCGAATCACAGTCAGGGGAACCGTTGTCAGGTCTGGTGTCCAAGTCATGGCCAGGAGTGTCGTTTGAAATCCCTGCAGTTCCCAATCCGCAGCTGTCGGGTCCCAGCCCAGAGTCACGGTCAGGGGAACCGTTGTCGGGTTCGAGCCCTGAATCCAGGCCAGAGAGATCCCCTGACCACTCCTCCTCGAAAACACCCAATGACCCAGGGTTGGTACAGGCAGGAGGCCTGAACATTTAGACAACTTCTCTAATTTTATTAAATATTAAATTTAATGTTACATATTGATATGAATATGTTGAACATATCCACTTTCCAGCACCCTCCTCTGCAGTTTTCACAAAGCAGCTAAAGATATACACGTACAGTATATCACCAGCATCCCAAACGTCACTTTTCATCAAGAAGTTAAAATAGAAGCAAGGATCTGCTGGTCTCAGTATTTCATTTGGTTAAACCTTTGGTGTCAAAACACAGGGAATGGCATTTGATCTTAAAAATAAGGTGGAGAAAGAGAGGAAAGCATGGCGAGACAGACATTTCTCAGCATAGCTGTTTCAACAAATCTTAAAAAAGCACAGATGCAAACCGCCATTGTCTTTGAGAAGAGGCGGCAGAAGAGTCTCTGTGCTGCAGTGCTCTGTGGGATGGATCCACATGATAAAGACAGCAGATAAAATACAACATGACAGGCAGAACACACACACACATACAAAACCTTACCACTTATTATAGCTCACCTTACTGTGAGAAACCAAACTCATCTTTTTTTATTGGAGGTGGGCCAGAAATGATTACCAGAAGTCACCCGAGCAGTCCGTACATCAACAAAGTTCAGCCAAATCATAGCCTTGTGCCAGTTTGTCCTAATTATACCCTCTTTCCTGCAGGAAAACAAGCCACATACTCAGCCTTTAAAAAAGCTTTGACAACTTTCCTACACCCTGTCCCGAAAGGCAAATATTTTTTCCAGTACAAATTGGGCTTACCGTGGGGAGAACAGAGCATTCATTATTTGATCAAGTATCGAGGAGTATTGTAGCGGTTCGTATGAATCTATCGCGAAGGTTGCTTTGTGACAGTTTTTCTTTCTTGTAAAGTTCTCTGTGAGTGGCAGCCCTCTGTGGAGAAGAATCTGACGCTATCTCTGCCTGTTTGTCACATACTAGAGTCTCGCAAGTCTAAAGCCACTTCAAAAGGGCGACGAGAGACACAAAGCCGTTAGGAAATAGAGAGAGAGAAAAAGATGGGAGGCAAGGAAAGAGCAGCTGAGTTTGCCGGGAAACAGACCTTGAACACTTCGAGGGGAAAAGAGCCGAACTTGCAAGATACAGGCGCGTCGTGTTTTCGTTTCTCATATACCTACGTCTCATGTTGTAATTATAGCATCAATATCAATCAGGGATGTTCATCTGGCTCCCGGGTAGACTGTCTCAAAATAAAAGTGTTTATGGCTTTCAGCTCTTATTACTTTGTTCTTGCTTTGAGGAAGGGTAGAGTTCAGATTCTGCTCGGGGCGTCAGCAGGGCTGATGAATTGCAAGCGTGTATGAAGAAGCTGACAGCATAATGGAATTCAGAAGCAAAAACAGGTGCTTGTTGGCTGTGTATCATTCTGAGGGAAGCTGCAACACTTCGCTGCTTTCTGGCATATGTCAACACTGTCGGACGGAAGAGGCCTGTTGAATGAGTTTCGCTGCAGACATCAGATCAACTGTCTCTGATTGTATATGGATTCGGGGGAGGCCTGCTGTTGTTCTGCTTGCTTTTGCGGGACTTATGTCTGTCTAATATTGGCACCATTGGTAAATCTGAGCAAAGGTGGCTGTGAAAATAAATCTGCATTGTTTAACCTTTGATCTTTCATTCAAAAAAACAAAGTCCGAATTCCCTTAATCATCAACACAATGAGAAAAAAAACAAAGAATATATTTATGATGTGCAGCAAAAGATAATTGAGCTTCACCAATTAGTGAAGCGGTTTTAAGAAAAGAGCTAGAGAAGTAAAAAATGGCAATTTCCACCATCAGGGAAATAATTAAGAATTTCCAATCAACATACAATGTTACGAAGCTGCCTGGAAAAGGATGTGTGTCTCTATCCTCCTAATACACGACGAGGAGTAGAGTTTGAGTAGCTAAAGACTCTTCAAGGACCACAGCTGAATAATTGCAGAAAATAGTTGAGTCTCAGGATCAGAAAATCTTTGAAGAAATTGTCAAACAGCCCCTACATCAGCACAAGTTGTTCAGGAGGGTTTAAGAAAAATTCTCCAGCATGTTCAGTTGTCAGACATGACTACAACTACAAATGGGACTGGCATCTATGATGTTAGAACTAAAAAATTTGCTTTTTAGCAGCAATCACTAAAGATGGGTTTGGTGAACACTGGGATAAAAAGTACTCCATGTGAATGTGACGAAGCAGTGCAATTGTGAAAACTAGCCCTTTACCAGTAGAAAATCTGACTAAGCCACCCTAGAAATTAACTCTTAGGAACAATACTCAAAACCCAAAATGGAACAATTAAGCACAAAGGTTCTGTTCCCTCATATATGCAAACAGGCCAGCCCCGTAGCACGATACGAGGGGTCGTGTTCACCTCAGTCAGTCCCAATCACGCAGCCAGACGAGCTGCTGAAGGTCCTCGCGTTTCCTAGCCCGCATGTAACGGGTCTCAACCCCGTAGCACGGTACAAGGAGCCGTGTCTGACTCAGTCGGTCCCAGAAATGCAGCCTGAGAAGCTGCAGAAGGTCCTCACGGTGTCTAGCCAGTCGTTAACGGGTCTAACTCCCGTAGCACAGTATGAGGGGCTGTGTCAAATCCAGTCGGTCCTGGTTTCCCGGCCAGTTGAATTATCTGAGGCCTTTGACCCCGATTTTGAATGGCCGGATCCACCAGACCCTGTCTGTGATCCGGAACCCGAGTGGCCGGATCCGCCAGACCCGGTCTGTGATCCGGAACCCGAGTGGCCGGATCCGCCAGATGCTGTCTGTGATCCGGAACCCGAGTGGCCGGATCCGCCAGACGCTGTCTGTGATCCGGAACTAGAGTGGCCAGATCCACCAGACTCGGTCAGTGATCCAGATCCTCAGCTACTGGCCTCACCCGAGCTCCATGAAGACTGTGAGGCCCCATGGCCCGAGCCCCAAGAATCCGTGTGTGACTCAGAGACTCCGTTGGGTCCGCCAGTGGCTGCACGACCTCTGGAGAAGTCTTCTTTAGCCGTAGAATCTCAAGAGTCCCCATTGGTGGCTGCAGTGCCCATGGAGGTCCCTGAGTTACGGTCCAGTCGGCAAAGAGGGGTTCCATCACAGTCTATCCAGTCACAGAGGGCGATGTCAGTGTCGGTGTGGTCACGAAGGGCGCATTCATTCCCGGTCTGGTTTCGAAGGGCGTTGTCTCTGACTGGTTGGTTTTCAACAGCGCAAAGTCAACCTGGTTGCCCCAAGAGGGCTCTGTCACGGTCAGGCTGAACCAATGGAACCCTGCTGCCATCCGCTCCGCCCAGGAAGATGGCTTCGCTGTCCGTTTCGCCCAGGTGGGCGTTCTCACCACCTGATCCGCCCTGGAAGGCGTTCCCGTCGTCAGCACCGCCCAAAGGGAGGTCTCCGCTGCCTGTTCTGCCCCGGTGGGCTTCTCCACCACCTGCTCCGCCCAGAGGGACGTCTCCGCCGCCTGCTCTGCCCCGGTGGGCTTCTCCGCCGCCTGCTCTGCCCAGAGGGAGGTCTCCGCCGCCTGTTCCGCCCCGGTGGGCTTCTCCGCCACCTGCTCCGCCCTGGTGGACGTCTCCAACCCCTGCTCTGCCCAAAGGGAGGTCATGTTCAGCTGGAAATGCCAGTCTGCTGATGGCACTCCAGCTCCAGCAAACTGTTTTATGTCTGTTTTCACCCA
>JAUMHQ010072621.1:0-14407 GCA_032361165.1 Enteromius paludinosus | reverse complement strand
TTTATGTAAATGATTCAATAAATACCGTACCGTGCCATTCATACCGAGGTATTACCGTACCGTGAAATTTTGATACCATTACATCCCTAGTGGATTAATATCTTCACACTAAAATTCTTCAGTTCCATTTTGCCACCTTTTTATTTCCATTCAGCAGTCAAACGCAGCTTTCGTTAAGCATTGCAAATCTATTTCCCTCTTTTTAGTCCCATGAAATGGAGCTCTGGGCAACTTGTAGGCAAACTCTGCATTGTGCCGTGACAGCTCTCTGTCCTTTGTTGTTCTGGTGTGAAATGCAGTTTGCCATGCCCTTCAATTGTTTTCTTTCCGTTTTTCCACAGGGGAGGGATTTGCTGATTTCAAGTCTGTCAGTGCCGACGATGGCTTCACAGACTTTAAAACAGCCGACACCGTTTCTCCACTAGACCCACCAGACCAGGCCAAGTTCCAGCCGACTTTTCCTCCTCCTTTTACTTCTTCTCAGTCTCTATCCCATTCACAGCCAGCCTCTCTGGCTCAACCCAGAAATCCTCTAAACATGGCAGACCTGGACCTCTTCACAACAATGGCTCCTCCTTCCACCACCACGGTTGACTCCAAAATCAACCTGTTCCCTTCAGCGCCACCATCACTGGTATTGCCCTCAGCTGCAAAACCTCCTGGCGTAGGGGGTGATGACTTTGGCGATTTTGCTCTCTTTGGCCCTTCAGCATCCTCTGAAATGGCTCCCACCACCACCTCCACAATAGGAAAAGAAACTGGAACGACAGTTCAGGACGACTTTGCTGACTTCATGGCATTCGGGAGCTCGAGAGAGCAGAGAAACGAGACCGGCTCTGGAGACGGTTCTGGAGAGGCCCAGAGAGAGACGTCCCAGCCGAGGCAGCAAATCACCACTGATAAGTACGACGTCTTTAAGCAGCTTTCCCTGGAAGGTGGCCTGGCCTACGACGATAACAAAGAAAGCGGCGGGGGCTCTTTCTCGTCGCTCAAGAGCGACAATGACGACTTTGCAGATTTCCAGTCCTCCAAATTCTGTACGGCGCTGGGTGCGTCTGACAAGAGTCTGGTGGACAAAGTGGCTGCCTTCAAGCAGGCCAAAGAGGACTCTGCCTCTGTAAAATCTCTGGACCTACCGTCCATTGGGGGCAGCAGCGTGGGGAAGGAGGACTCTGAGGATGCACTATCAGTACAGCTAGACATGAAGTTGTCGGACATGGGTGGAGACCTGAAGCATGTGATGTCTGATAGCTCCCTTGATCTCCCTGGTTTGTCGTCCCATCAACCCCCAGCTGCAGGTGAGGAATTAGTACGCTTGCTCTGGTGAAGTATGGCCGACTTTGTCTGTTTCTTTCTTTCACACATGCTCAGACCACTCAGGCCTCTGAAAAGCCTGAACAACCGCCCTATCTGATGCCCGGTTGGAACACAGTATGTCTGTTCAGTGTGGCTGAGTTAAAGTTACATATCAAAAACTTGCTATCCATCATATCATGCAGTCATTCCCGTTCAAGTGATATATGTTTCCAGTTGAGTCATGCACAGTTGTAAACCTACAGTATTTATTGTTGTTTATATTTATTTATTTATTTAGCTTATGTATATTATATACATTTTTTACCAGTCAAGACATGTGCTTTTGAATCTGATGAGATTAGTATTATCGCTAACAGCACAATAACTGGTATTACAAACTCCTAGTGTTATCAGGTGATCAGGCAGTTACTAAAGCACATTTATATATAGTAATTAATTCTAATAGCCCGTGACTTGGTTTTCTCTCCTGTCGCCCATCTGTTCATGTTGTCATTGACGTCATTTCTCATTGGTTACCTTGTTTCCCTTGTTTTGATTGTCAATGTATATGAAACAAAAACCAAAGCAGCATGTATTAATGGTGGAATGCAAAAAAAGGGGAATATGCTGCACCTGATTGATTTCTCAGATTTTTAGAACTGACTGTCGACACCGACATATAGCAACTTGTAAAATCAGATCCATTTGTTCAGTTGCTACTGTAACATCTTCATCTCTTGCCGTAGTAATGACTTAAGTGTCAGCATAGTGTCAAGGTCAAGAATAGCTGAATTAGTTGTCCACTCCTTACATCGGAACACAATTAAGATCGTACACAATTTAAAGAGATATAAGGGCCACATTCAATGCCCAGAAAGGTAGCAAGGACATATGTAACATCAGTGGTTCAGAATTTCTACCATTCTACAATGTGTCAGTCTTTGATGCATGTTCACAAAAGTACCACTACGCATAAAATTGAATAAAGTCATTATTTTTAGTTTTCTTTGCACACAAAATATTCTCGTAGCTTCGTTATGGTTGAACTACTGATGTCACACAGACTATTTTAAAGATGTCTGTACTGCCTTTCTGGTCCTTGAACATGGTAGTTCCCTTGCTGTCTATGCGGGGTCGGAAAGTTTAATAAAAAAAAATTTATATGCTCCGAGGATGTGTTACGGGTTAGGAACGACATGAGATTTAGTAATTAATGACCGAACTCTCTCTTTAAAATCCGATCCAACCATTTAGACTGAATTTAATTTCTAAAAATGTGATTTTAATCAGATTTAATAATATGCTTTTTTTAAATTCAGGTTTGTAAGAATGTTTTTTGGTGCAAAGCCAAACTTCATAATGATCACATTGAAATCTGCGATTAGAGATTATGAGAACACTAAAATATTTTTGCTCAAGATGGCATTGTTCAAATTCTGCCAGCGTGACATATCTGACTTTACATTCGTTCAGATTTTTTGATTCATCATTTTGTAAGCCATTTTGTGCTACAGATGGGATATATGAACAGCTAGATTAATATGCTAATGGTGCTGAAGTCTTGGCTGTTTTTCCAGATTTGTCTAAGCATGATAAATGATCTTGACGTTTCTGTCCTTTATTTAATCTACAATTCCACCTTCATATCAAGTCTTACTGTTAAAACAGCCTCTCTTGATATAGCCAACTGGTGTTGTAGTCAATATCGTTCTGGTCACACTTGTTTTGCATGTAACCGTTCATCTGTTCATGTGATGGTTATCCGTGTTGCATGTGCATGGAGAATCCTCAATGCCGTGCCTCAGTGCATACATGAGCAAAAAATACAAAGCACTACCTTATCTAACCCGAGTCATATCACACGCGTGAACCGGCTGCCCTGTACTTGAGCTGCATACTACAGGCATCAGATAGTAGTCTACAGCAAGAAATCTGAGAGCATATTGGGGTGCCAAGTTTGTGAGATCTTGTTCTCAGAGGACTCGGTGACCTCCCATGAGCTCCTGATGGGCCTGTTTATAATCGACTGTCTTTTCCAAACGTCAGTCACCTTTAATTTACACTCATTCTCTGCTTCTCATGTTATTTGTTCTGCATGAAAAGCATCCTGCAAGTATGTGTGCTTGTGTTTACTTTATCATTCATCAACATCATGTATCAGGGTGAGAACACAGTCACAGTATTTCATTCAGTCAGCGTCCGCCATCGTATTAGCCGTGTGCGTATACTGGATGGCATTGAGGAAGCACAGTAGGAAGAGTTCCCATAAACTTGTGTGGTCTCACCAGAGCCAACAACCAGACCTGTTGCTACTGCCACATATTGTCAGAATTGCCACTGGTTTCCCACTAGTAATTACACATTTTGACTAGTTAACACCCATTGGATTAAATTTCCGTATTGGCAAGACTGACTTAATGCATTTGTCAAACTTTATAGAAATTGTTCTTACTGTTTAAAAACATGTAAAGCTTCTCAACCACTGAAACGGCTACAGATTTAGTAGTTAAAGATCCTAGTATTGATGCTAATTCTAACATGATGTAAATGCAGCAAGAGCAAATGCCATATTTAGCTGAGATGTGATGTGAATGAAACAAGGTTGTGAGGGATTGAGTAATTTGATGAATATGCCCCTAATAGAGATGGCGGTATGTGAGTTATCGTCCAGTATTATCTTTTTTAATTTGTTTTAAATTTTTTTTTTTATAACATATATATGTGTGTGTGTGTGTTTATATACTGCTCACTTACAGTATAGGAATAGTTCAACCAAAACATTTCTAACTAAATATTTGACCGTAACCATGGACTTCCTTTTTTTTTGTGCTATGGCTAGCTAGTTAGTACCAACTAACTGTTTGGTTCCTTCAAAATGTCTTGTTTGTGCTCAAAAAAGAAAGAAATTAATTTAGGTTTGGAAGAACTTAAGGGTGAGTAAATGATAATGGAATTTAAATGTTTGGATGAACTATACATTTGATGCCAGTCTTGAAAAATACCCATTTAGTACACTGGGTTTACTTCACCCCAAAATTAAAATGTTGTCATTAATTACCCCCGCATGTTTTTCTAAACCAATAAGACCTTCATTCATCTTCGGAACACTAATAAATATATTTTTGATGGAATCCGAGAGCTTTCTGACCCTCCCATAGACAGCAATGGAATCAACACAATGTCCTGAAATGGAGCACAGTGATTGGTAAAATAATCCATGTGACATCAGTGGTTCAACTATAATTATACCAAGCTATGAGAATACTTCTGAACGCAAATGAAACTTTTAAACAACAATTTTGGAGAGTATCCACTGATCTACTGCAAATAGTGTATGCTTTTCTGTGTTAGCCATACCACATGTTTTGTATACAAAGTATTCTCATAGCTTCATAAAAGTACGGTTGAATCCCTGATGTCACATGGATTATTGTCCTTGCTATGTTTCTGAACACTGATCGTGTTAATTTTATTGCTTTCTATGGGAGGGTCAGAGAGCCATCAGAATGCATCATAAATGTATTACATTGAAGATAAATTCAGATTTTATCTGAAGATGAATGACGGTCTTACCGGTATGGAACGACACAAGCATAAGTAATTAATGACAAAATTGTCATTTTGGGGTTGAGTAACCCTTTGACACTTTTGTGTCAGCACTTCATTCATCATATCAACCAAAATTGTAGTATTGGTGCATTCCTTCTATATTTCACAACCGATGTTTTAAGACACAATTAGTGCTCTCCAGTTTTCACTCTCATTCTCTGAAAGTTCACTCTCTGTAATTGTGTCCCTTACAGTCTCATTTTCATTTACGTCCTGCTAAACATGGCATCCGCTCCGATTGGTGTCTTTAGGAATCCTTTTGCCTTCTTTCCATAGTAGCCTCAGTGAATACTAACATTACCTAAACCTTGTCAAACACTGTTCTAGTTACTTCTTATACAAATTCTTCTAGTTCAGTTACTGGACACCTCTAGAGTCCAAGCATAAATATTGTAGCAGGTTGAGAGTGTTGGTTTTCCTAACACTTGCACTATGCCCCTGGATGTGTAGCTAACCATCCTAGAGTATCTTCTCTTTTTCCAGGACAGAGCTGCTTCTTGTGGTCTTTCCACAAGAAGGTGACTTTGTTTCAGGTTTGTCATGTTCATTTGCTCTTGTAGACCATGCTGACAGAGGAACTCTTTCTGAATTTGCTTTTCTATGCTCCAGTATGTGCCAGCCTTCAATTTGTGAAATTGACAAGTATTTACACGCAGTAAACAATTAGTAGGATTAGTCCATGTTTCTGGCATACTTACAAAATAGGTTGTTTTTAACAAAAATGGAAATGTATACATGCAAATTTAATAGTGTATTTTTATTACAGGAAAATAAATCAATTTATTTTGAATATAGACTTGATTAGTACTGCTGATTGTGTTGAAGCATTTATGCCAGAAAGCGTATTATTTGTATTTATGAATAGCATACTGCTTGCTGTGATATGAAATTGTTACCTTTTTGACTTAAGTGGGTCAAAAATAGCTCCAACCGAGATGTACAGGATGGCGAGAGAAAAATGGGACCTTCTCTTTTTGTCGTTCTTTACCTGTAACTCAAACCCATAAATGCTCTAGGATAGATTTCTGTTTCCTTTTAACCCTTTGAGCACCTAACAGACTTTGCAAGCCCTGATTGATTTAGAAGAATTGGATTAAAGTAGGCTGCACAATTATAACAAAATTCAATAATTTCAATAAAGAGCTGTTTGCTTAAATTTAGTACATTTATTTTAAATGTAGTAATATTTGATTGATTCATTGCAATTTAGCTTTGTTGTGCCTTTTGATTGCAGTGTATTTTCTGACTTATGCCATCTCTGTGATTAGTCACAATGTTCAGTGATTGTAGACCCAAATTAACACTTTAATTGAAGTTTATTCATAATTTTTGGGATTAACTGTGCAGCCCTTGTTGAAAGTTTTGAAGAGCTATTGGTCGGCTTGCCAATATATTATAAAACATTTTGGAACAAGTCTCTCCAGGTTCTCAAAGGGGTTTAATAAGCTGCATAAAACCAATATTAGCATCACCTTGACCTTTGCTTAAATGTTCTGTATCACTTTTCCTTATTTCTTGTTTTCCTTTTGTAGTCAGACTACAGTGTGTCTTCGACCAATGAGAACTAATCTAATCTTAATCTGTGAATGTGCCTTCTCAATGCTGGGTTCTGCATCTGGATTTGGGATTTTCTGTCCTGTTTTTGTTTTCTTCTCACTTCTGCCTTTTCTGACTTTGCATGCCCTTGTATTCTTAAAATGCAAAAAAAAAAAAAAGAACTTTTTAACTGTTAGTTTGGCAAGACTATTGTAACAAGATCTTTCATGGAATTTTGTGACCTCTCTCTCTCTCTCTTTCTCTCTCTGCCAATGTTGTCGTAATAAATATGAATAATGGTACAGCAGACATGCGTGCCGTCTTGATTTCTCTCTCCATCCTTCAGTCTTCCCGCCCAAAGCAGATTTAGTCATCAGAATTATCACACTGCACTGGTTCCTTGTCAATTTCACAAGTTGATAGATTGTGTGAAGAGTCATGCCCTGCTCAGCTGTGAGGGAAATAGGTTTTAATGCAAATGTGAATTAATCATGCTTATTTTAAATTATAAACATTATGGCCTCTAATGAGGCCAGTACCTAATTGATGCATAATATACACATCTGTATTAGAAGTAAGTTCATGCAGTCAAAGAGTTTAGCACAATGCATCGTTGCAGTTCTTTTATCAGTCTGCCTTTCGCTGTGGTTGATTGTACGAGATTTTGAATGATTACACGTCAATACTCTACAATGAAAGGCAGAAAATTGTATCTCTTGGTAAATCACAGCCCAGTTGTGATTTTCTGTCAAACAGTGATTCATTTTAGAGAAATGAAAGATGAGGGTGACATAGTCACTTTGACCTTCAAAATGAGGTTCTACTTCTAGTGACAAATCTGAAAAACATTCATCAGTCTACACATGCAGATGTTACTCATCCAGTCTAGTCAATAAGACATTGAGTGCTTCCTCCCAGACTCAGAATGACTTCTGGTGAAAGATAAGGACTTTAAGGATAAGGGCTTTGTGCTAAAAGTGTTTACAGTAGTTAATGAACCAGGGTTTCATCATATGAAGATATCAGGAATAATACATCATGAACACTCGAGACACATAGTGTCATACTGAAGTCATCCTGATCGTACCATCAATAGACTAATAGAAGGAAATGACCTTGATCATGGATATGGTTTTTAACCCAGTAAATGTTCACAAAATGTTTATTTGTTGGTTAGTGCATTGATATTTTTAACCTAATGCTGAAGTGAGTAAACACATAAGGCTGAATGGTAAATAGCTAAAAGTATAATTGAGTTTAGATAAAACTAAAGTGACTTGGAGACCATTTGCCCAACTTTTTTTTAACCTCTCTTCTATCATAAGAAAGTTTGTTAGTAAAAAAAAAAAAGTAGCCTTAAAATGTTGACATACTCGAGCTTGAAACGTTGTCAAAAGTTTAAAATTTGAATTAAGTTTTTTGGCTCCTGACTGTAAATATGGTCAATTTCACCTTATGCTAAAGGTGAGTATATCAAAAATGGGTTTTAGATCAGCGGTTCTCAACCTTTTAGACTCAAAAGCCTTTTGATTAACAAGATTCAAAGGCTCTCCACTATAGCCTATTTCAATAGCTTTTTTTTTTTTTTTTTTGGTTCAAATATTTATATTACATTATATTAACAGGATCTATCATTAACCATTTATTATGTGATTTCAGAATTTTCAGAAGACTTGTTATATAATTATAATTAGTTTTTAATGTATTGCTTTAATTATATTAATATACAAGCAAATTATATCTACATCTTGATTTAGTTTAATTTTTTACATTTTATTGTAACATAATAATAAATTATTCATTTAAATAAATACAATTTCGTCTTGATACTCCCAAGTAGGCCTGTACTTCCTGGTTGAGAACTGCTTTATACAGACTTAAACTATAACAACTAGATGTTTATAAGCCTAGAACTGCAGTCTGTCCACTGAATGGACAATCCAGTCAATTTGACAACTGAAATATGCCTTATTATTCAGAATTAATATAAATCCCCTGGAATACCTTGCATTGTAGACTTTTAAAAGTGCTTTACTTAAAGTGCTATTGTAACCACAGATGCTCTGAGTAGAGTAGAACTTTTAGTGAACCCAGAATATCCGGTACTACAACAATAAATGTGATAATTGTAAAATTGAACTATAACGACAGTAGTATTGCCATTTCAGCTCTTATATGTTTTTTTTTTTTAATGGGATTTCCCATGTTGTCATTACAGAGTCTGATGATTTAAAATTTGACCCCTTTGGCACATCTGCCGTCAGCAGTCTTGGCAGCTACGACTGGTCCGACAAAGAAGATCTTTCGTCTGGTCAAGGTAAGAAGCTCCAGGGAGGACTGCCGTCTTCAGCTGTCGTCCAGAGGAAAGAGACTTCTTTCGGGAGCTCAGAGAACATCACCCACACCACAGTTGCCAAGGTGACCACATTCCCAATCGAAGATGGTGGCTCTACCATCGAAAGCCACTTAGAAGCCTTTGCTGACTTTGGCTCTATTGAGCAGGCTGGTCAAGACGACGATGATGACTTTGGAGACTTTGCCAGCACAGTTTCTGAGAAATCCGACTCCCCTCCTGGAAACACAGAAGCAGAGGGCAATCAGGGTGAACTGATGGATGAGTTTGGAGCCTTCCAAGGTGACAAGCCCAAATTTGGCAAGTCAGACTTCTTGAAAGCCAGCACGCAGGCCAAAGTAAAATCCAGTGAAGAGATGATCAAGAACGAACTTGCCACCTTTGACTTGTCTGTGCAGGGTAAGTGTCATTGCAGTATTTAATGTCTGGATATTACCAGACAATGTCATTGTTTACATGTGAGTATGAACAAATCTGTGTGTGAAGTCGGCAAATAATGATTTTCCAATAACCCCCAGTACAATATTTCATGCTCAAATATTAACACACTGGGTTTCATTTACTACCGCACAAATGTTTTCACAAACCAATCATGATTCACCATGAATAATGCATGCTCAAATATTAACAATGGGTCTTAGTAACTGCAAATGTTTTCATGAACAAATCACGATTCACCAGTGCCCACACTAACTTTAGTCGCAACCTTTTTATGCTTATAATGACGGACACTGGGTTTCATGCATCAAGTGTGTTTACACACAAATTTGTTTGTGAAATTGGAGGTACGGACATTTTCTTGAACAAACCATGATTCACAAAAAGAAAATGCATTGCAATATTTTGTTTAATGTTAACAGACAGTGACTAAGCATTCGCAAAGTGTGTGTGCACAAATTAACATGTTACATCTATATGCAAACGTTTTCATGAACCCATCATGATTTACCAGTAATGCTCCGATATAAACAGACAGTGGATCTCATTCACCAAGAGTACCTGTGTGTAAAATCTGTGAATCTTTTCACAAACAATTGATAATTTATCAACAACTCAAATTATCACAATATGTTATGGTCAAATATTAAGAGAGTGGGCCTTGTTCTCTAAAACACATATTAATTTGTGTGTGAAATCTTTGTACGAAAGTTTTTTTGTTTTTTTATGAACAAATGATTCATCAGTAAATTAACTATTCATGTTTATTGTACTCTTGGATACTAGTTGACAATGGTTCTCATTCACTGTTCGTATGCATACATTTGTGCGAGAAATGGCATATATTTACTGAGTTTGCCAAAAGGATGTGTGAAAATGACTAGGAAATTTTTTGTGATCAGTACTAAAATACAAAATAATCCACACCATTGTTTGCGAATGAGCGTATTGGATCCAATGCATGTCCACAACTGCATTCTCTCTGCAAGTCAACAGATGGCAGAGTGGCGTCTGAGGCACACGGCAACGTCAGTAGATAAACACTGCCACCCAAATCCCTCATCACTTTCCCCTTTGCTTTTTCATCCTCGCACCCCCATAATGCATTAGCACTTACTCAATAACATAAAAGCTTATTTGCCTCTTATTGATCCCCACCCAGATCCACTAAATTTCATTTGTTCAGACAAAAGAGGGTTACTCCTCTGCCAGCCTCCTATCAGACGGTTAATCTGAGGAGTGAGGTTCGTACAGGAATGGATTAACGCCTGGAACCATGCAGAGACTGATGTGCTTCCCAGCGGGGGGGTGATTACCTGTCGCTGCAACTCACGAGTGTGTCGTGCCGCTGACATTCTCATTGCCTATGTGTTCATGCCATGTATTTGGGGCAGTGATGCCTGATGAATAATGCATTCCTGGATTACCATGCTGCTCTTTTGCACATAATTATCATTTGTTGCAAATTAGTTGTTTGTGGTTTGTGTTGTGGCCCCACGTGGATTAGCGACGACAGTCTGAGTGCTTTGGAAAGTTTTAATTATACAGCAGGATCAACAATTAAACTAGAGCATTAAATTTAGAGAGAGTAGTGTGGCAAGATGTCATTCCTTTTCTTACATCACCATATGCTTTTTCCTTTATTTCAAATACATCTGCATATCTAAATAAAATTACAGTTCATACCTACAGTAGCTTGAATGAAACTTTTCTTAAAATTTCTATTAATTTTTGTTAAGACATGTCAGGGTGATACAACCTATCAAAGAACAAAACAAATATATATTTTTGAAAAATAAAAGCTTTTGTTTAATAATATTATTATTTTTAAGAAAATAAAGATTATATATATTTTAAGATGCTTAATACTTAAATTAAGTGTCTGCTACATCAGTCTGTTTCGACGAGGATGCATAAAAATAAAAACTGGAAATAATATCAGACAAACGCTAGGTAAGGGTTTACATCCAAGTTAAAATTTTAAGATGTTATATTTTAAGTGTTATTTTAGTATTGTAAGTTAATTTTATTATAGTATGTATTAATATTTAGAATTGGCACTTATTTGTATATGTTCAGATTTTATTAAAGGTGCTCTATGCAATCTTGCAAACACCATAGGCACAGGATGTGCACCAAAGCAAAAATAAACTTCGGCCAACCAATCGGCAAAAAGAGGTGGGGTTTAACGCACATTAAACACCACCTCTTCTTGCCGATTGGTTGGCCGACGTTTGTTTTTGTTGTGGTGCCCATAGTGTTTCTTTTGGTATTGCAGCCTCTGTGTTGTCTTTCGAGACAGGGTTTTTTCCCAATGTATTCAGAGGGCTGACAGCAAGACGATCAAGGGGTGATGCATACGGTTTGAGATAAAAAATTAAATCGAGCTAAAATCCTGCAACATCGATAGAGCACCTTTTAAGATTTAGTGATTTTTGCTGTGTGCTTTTTTATTAGGTTTTAATTTCTATTCTTTCCATTCTATTCTTTCTACTGTTTTATCTCTTTCTTTATGTAATATTTGTTTTATTTTAAATCTGTTTAAATTACTGAACTAAATTATTATTATTATTTTTATTATTATTAATATTTTCAGTTTGTTTTCAAAAATATATTTTACCTTGAAAAATTTAAATAAAAACGTTTTATTTATTTTATTATACTGTATGTAGGCCTACTGTTATCTAAGTGTTATTACTTGGCAGTTACATTACTTGATTTTATAGCTATTAAATGTACATTTTTCTTGAAAAGGTTTATTATAAAGTTTTATGTATGTATAGTTTTCATTTTGTTTTTAACCCATGTAAATCTGACATATGAAAAGCATGTGTCTAAGAACTCTAGGTCACACATTTTTAGGCTTGATGTTTAATTTTCTTTGTCATGGACACTCTCATTTATCAGTGACCCATTTATTTGTGCAAAGGATCCCATAAGCGCAGCCACAGTCTGGGAGAGAAAGAAATCGTACGGTCCATCCCCTCTCCTGCCCCTGAGCAGCCCTTCAGAGACCGATCCAACACCCTAAATGAAAAACCTGCGCTGCCGATCATCCGCGACAAGTACAAGGACCTCACAGGAGAGGTGGAGGTCAGTCACTCGCTCTGTCTGTTCTCTCTGGTACATGCATTCTCTTTGAGCACACAGACAGGTTCTCCTTGTTGAATACAGCCTGAGGTTTCTCCGTGAACAAAGCTCTCATTCTGTTTCATCTCTCTCTCTTTTTCTCCAACTGTCTCTCATCCAAACACTCGTGGCAGGAGAGTGAGCGATATGCGTACGAATGGCAGAGGTGTTTGGAGAGCGCTCTGCAGGTAATACACTTTACCACACACATTCATAAAGAGCTTGGCATACACTTTAAAACTGTATTAGTCTATCGAAAGTATTGATCACATGAGACCAACACTACCATAAAAGTGTTATTTGACCAAATAAGAACTTGTGCAAGCACATCATTGAATCAGCAGTGGCTTGTTATTTAGCAGGCCACAGTTATATATAATTGTTATTATAGAAAAACAAGTTGACTGCTTTCATTTACTTTGATCAGAGTCATTCTGAAGCTTGAAAAAACGCCAGATTGCCTCAATTTGTGCTTTGCTTTAAAACACGCAAAAACAGAGATGATGAAGTAATTAAGCCATATTGTGCTTTGGGTTTTAGTTCATTTGACAGATAATGTGCCAATGCATAATGGTCTTAAAACACAGCTTTATAGACCTTTTATGTTAGAATAAGAAGCTTTAATATTTTATTAAAAACTACAGCTTTTGAAGACCTGTCGTTTCATATTGTCATGTGAACATGATATTATCACAAATACCATGATTTCGTCTCAATATTATTACATTTCTTAGGCTGTCAACCGAAAGTATTGGTCGCTCACAATCTTTTTACCATTTTGCAGTGTTTACTAGTACAAGATGGCTTTCTCTGCTACTAGTTTTTTTATGGCTCTGTGGGTTTTGTGAAACACAAAATATTTTTTTTTTGAAAATGGCAATACAATTTGGCCTCATTGACGTTCATTGAATAGAAGGTCATTGTATGTTTTATAAGCATTTATATATGAGATTTTTTTGTGAAGTGAAAATCGAATATGGTCACAGCTTTCTTTTTATTTTCCAGGTCATCACCACTGCCAATAACACCCTTAATGGCATCAGCAGCTCCACAGTATGCACAGAGGTCATCCAATCAGCGCAGGGGATGGAGTACCTGCTGGGTGAGACTATGACTGCAGTCACACTCGCTTTACTGGTCAGAGACCAGCTTTACCCGACATCTGTAAAACTTAAGATCAGCCCCATCACGTAATCTCTTCATCTACATTCTTACCTGCTCCTCATGGGCCCCTGCAGTCTTCAGTCAAACAGACAGGCCAGGTGTTCTGGTTATCTGCTTCCTATTTCTGTACTCACTCTCTCACACGGAGCGGCTTTAATGAGCAGTACGTGCTCATGCCGGCAGGAGAGGAGCACGGGGTGCTGTTACGTGGAAACAAACCGGTAAAGGCTTTTGATCCGGCTCTAGCGATTGTGACTGGAGACCGAGCAGGGCATTCTGAGTCTGTCTGGGGGAGGCTGGTGTTACAGAGCAGAGCAACTATTCTGGGCTTAAAATGGGTTCAGTGTAAAAGGACATTCAGCACTGGCGGATGCTGGGTTACTGTTTCCCCTGTTTGGAGACTCAGACACACACAGGCTCCAATCACACTGCACACTAATATAGTTTGGTTTTCAAATCTGATCTTCAGAAGTCCTTACTGATCCATTTGTTCACGTAGTGTTATGAATATCCAAATAACTTTTGCCATGGTTGCTATAGTAGTGATGCCAGGAGAAAACTGGAAAGACTGTTTCCACAACTACTGACTAATTTTCTTATTCAACATGGTAAATGTCACATATGAAAAGAGATGATGTAAATTAGTCAGCAATTAGCGAGACAATATGGCATGATTTGCAGGCCATAAGCATGAAATCCTGAATAGGGAAATCTGTTTAAAAAAAATTTAACTAAATGAAAAATTGTTAAAGGAGCAGTTCACCCAAAAAAAGTGTTATTCAGTTACTGTATATACAGGTCTTTTTCAAAAAAATAGCATATTGTGATAAAGTTCATTATTTTCTGTAATGTACTGATAAACATTAGACTTTCATATATTTT
>JAUMHQ010072590.1:0-14410 GCA_032361165.1 Enteromius paludinosus | reverse complement strand
AAAATTTAAAGGGGCTTTGTGTGGGCCAAAATAGTGGTTTGTTGCCTGAGGGCTACACCATGCCATAGAGGGTTAAGATATTTTTGATGATATCAGAGAGCCATACGTCCCTCCATAGACAGTAATACAACTGTAAAATACAACTGGATCAACTACAGTTTTGCAAGGAGGAGAATACTTTTTTTTTGCACAAAGAAAACAAAAATAGCATCATATACTCAACCGTTCTTCTCCTATGACTTATGTCTTCCACTAGGTCCAAATAGCCGCAGATTACGCACATGCGCATGCTTTCACCAGGATGTAAACAAGGCTGATTCAGAACACACGGCTGATGTTATTTTTGTTTTTTTGTGCAAAAACGTATTCTCCAGTCTTGGTGCGTTTCTATATCTGGATCTTTTCAGTTGTATTGCTGTCTATGGAGGGTCTGATCACTCTCTGATATCATCACAAATATCTTAACTTTTGTTCCGAAGATGAACGGATGTCTTATGGGTTTGAAACGACATGAGGGTGAGTAATTAATGACAAGATATTTGGGTGAACTAACCCTTTAAATATTTATCATAATCGTTACATTTATAATGAATAATAATGTAATTTTTAATAGTTTGTTAGTAGTAATTATCGTAATTTTGGTTCATTCTTTAAAAGAGAAACCTATGTATTAAAAGTGAACACACCTATGTATGTACACACACACACACACACACACATACTACAGCATACTTTCTTGATTCTTTCTTTTTTAGCTGTTTTAGTTTGTTTTGGTTGCAAGTTACTTAATATTAGCCTAAATGTTATAGAAAGTAATACTTGAGGCTGCAATTCTCATTACAACTTCACTGGTGCAGTGTGATATTGCTTAATTGGGTGATACCTGTTGAAGAAGGTGCTTTGAATTATTCAGACTTTTGTTTTGTGATTTATGACATGCTTTATGGATCCTCAACAGGCTAAGAAACTGAAGTCTAGTCTATCTGCCGAAAGCAGCTGTTTCCTCCTCCTTGTCATTGTTTGGTAACCAAGGTTACAGAGCATGTGCAGATGCCCTCATTGTTTCTGGCTGGAAGAGCTTCAAAATGTTTGAAAGAAGAATGTATGCAATCTGCTCTCCTTCCAGTAAACAACTCAACTTTCTTGAAGCTGACTAAAGTTTGAATTATAGTTTCATTTGTCATATGCGAAAAAGGAACTGTGTGGAGAGCTGGAACTAATGTAACAAGTGTGTACGGATCCAATATGTGCCCTCTTGACATAATCTAGCATGTTAAAAATCAGCTTAACCATCAATTATTATAATATGTAAACACCATCATGGTAAAAATGATTGAATATGCAAAAAAACATTAATTTAACAGCATTACAGTACATGTATCATACAACCCTAATAAACATAACTGATTCTAAAAAACTTAAAAGAAATATAGTTATTTCAATAAGTTCAAACTAAATTTTAAATGTAATGCAGGCAATTCTGGGTGATGAAATCTAAAAATACTGTTTAGTTCTGCTTTAGTCAAAGTTTTGTCTTTGTCCTGTCCTCGTCCACCTTTCACGTCACTTTATTCACTGTCTTTCAAAAAGCAAATTCATGTACATTCTCTGTACAAGCCGTCAACTGTGACTTGATCGATTTTTCATGCACATCAAAGGACAGTTGGCCTGAGCTGCTAATGTACTCTATGGACACAGAGCAGCATTCACAAACCCAACTGGCATCTGAAAAAAAAAGTTTATGGAGTACAGAGGAGTTATGGAGTTTTGTAGAACAAAGTTTAGCAATCAGTGTAGGTTCAGACACATATTCTCAAGAGAAAAATATAGAAATCCAGTCATCGCTTAAAAGCAGATCTAGATTAAAGCTTACTGGATTTAAAAAAAGAGGAAAAAGCTATCTGTTAGTATTAAACACCTTTAACCTAAACCTAAGTGCAACATATACAACAGTGTTTTCTCCTTGTTTTCACAGTCTGTCAGAGAAAAGGTTTGGAGCACATTGAGTGTGAGTAATGACAGAACTGTCATATTTGGGTGAACTATTCCTTTAATACTATTTGCCATAAAGTTATGGGGAAACCCTGTATGCTTTTATTGAGCATGTTTCAATTACATTATTTCATGTAATTTCCCTGGGGTGATATGAGATGACATGTAAAGTTATTTAAGACACATTTATGGCATATCTGTTAAGGTCTTTTCTGTGGCTGGAGGGCATATTAGGGGAATGTTCAAGTGACAACACTAATTCAGCTGTTAATGGTGTAATTTATTATGCTTTTGGCAAAATTCTGAATTTTTACCTGTAATATAAGCTCAGGGGAAGGGGAGGGTTAGGGCAAAATGTCCCTGAGTTTGATAAATCGATGGATGGAGCGAGAGTAGAGCTGGAATTTTTAACAAAAGGGCACAGCAACCCTCATCTGTCTTTTATAATCACTGTGTCATCTCACAGCAAAAATGTCTATTTCATCCGTATCCAGTTCTTAGGATGCCTCGGGCTTCAGCCGTATGTCATAGCAGCTCTTTGCCTACTTGACACCAGCAACTGGACACTATTTGGCGAAGGGAACAAAAAATAAATCTCCTTGTTTGATTGCTTTTGACTGGAATGGTGTCCAGTTTTGTAACAAATCAAATGATGTTCATCCAACAAGTATAACACAATAGATTCCAGAAACTAATATATCTTTAACACGAATTAACCAATCCCAGTTTATATATGGATACACACACACACTTTAGAGTTCTACTGTTGAAAAGGTTGTTTTCTTCTTTCGTATTGTACATAAGTGTTGAGATATTGTAGCGGGAGAGAGTGAGTTGTCTTTCATTAGATAGCTGAGTAGTTTAGACAGCTGCTGGGTTCCTCTTCTTCCTCTCGTACCTTTATTAGCTTACTGCACAGAGCTCATCAGCCCTTACTGATGCCTCTCGGGGGTTCAAGCGTCCTTACAAATTTCAAAAGAACAGTGGGCTCTATGAGCGATGTGTGATCTTTGCTTCTCTTCCTGGTGCTTTTTCTTCACTCAAATGGCCATTAAAAGGAAAAAAGTTGCATATGACATGGTCTATCGGATCAGTTACCTTTTGCTTTACTAGCAGACATCAACAAATAATGCACTTAAAATGTATTCTCCTCTCCAGTGTACTGAATGCTTGTTCTTTGGTTTGGACGTTGTACATCTTTTCGAAAAGGAGTGAAATTTTATTCCAATCAGCATAAAAACTAATGTAGAGTAAGATAGTGTTTAAATTAAGCTTTGACCGCTATAGGGTTCCTGTTAGAGAACTGATGAGTCATGCATGTGATGTTGAACTCTTAATGATTACTCATCACACAAGTGCAAAATTTCCATTACATTTACATTTGGTCATTTAGGAGAATGTTATAGGGTGACTTAAAAATGAGGAACATCACGAGTAACTTATCATACAAGAGCCAACAATGTTAGCAGTTTTTAACAAGTAAAGATCACATTTTTACATACATACTTAAATGTTTCCCAGACGACTAAATAAGTACAATTTACCCTAATCATCTAATTCAAAATGTTAACGCACCCAGCTCTTAATGCATTGTGTTGCTTTCTTAAGCTAACAGTAAATGCTAACCCTAACCCTAATTCTGGTATGTTAACTTATGAGCACAACTGTACAACCCAAATTTTCTAAAGACTAAGGTGCATGCTGAATGAAGTGGGATACAGAAAATGAAGTCTAATTGCATGAATGAAAAGGCTAGTTGCACTATTCAGCAACAACAGCAAAATTAATATTATGCCAATCTTTTGTCTACGGCAGTTGAAAATCTTGCAGTGTTTCGGACTTTATCTAGAGTGATTGTGATGCACAATGCTACAGGTGAAACTTTTTGGGTGACCATACGGCCATTTTTACAGCACCCACCCTTGCCTTAATTTCTATATTGCCTACAGCATCCAGGATTTAGAATTTGCACTGTGCAGATGGAGCATTGTATGACATTATTTCACGAGCATGAATGGCTCTCATCGCTTGATTGGTCTCAACTTCTGATGAGCGACGCATCATGTACAATACCTGCATGTTATTGGTAAGGCTTTGGATGTTTTAATTAGACAATATACAAATCCTGGCCAGGACGTGTCCTTTATAAATGGCACTCATGGCCACCCTACTTTTTTCAAACAGGTGCAAAAACATTTATCAGAGATCAGAACAATAAAATAGGCCAACCCATACTCTAACAAGGTACCTTTGCCTTAAAAAAAAAAAAAAAAAAAAAAAAAAATATATATATATATATATAGGATGTGACACCAGGATATTTATCAGGGTAACGATATTTCCACTATGGTAATGACCTAGAGAGACAGAGATTGAGAAGAGAGAGAGAGGAGGAGGTCTATATGCCCGTGAAAGAGTGATGAGTTGATACATCCTTGCGGATCTCAGCAAAAAGTCACTGAGATGGTCGATCTCTAAAAATAATGGCAGCGCATTATTCATGTGGAAACCTGCAAGATCATCAAAACGCGCGCGCGCTGTGTTGATTTTTCCTCCTATATAAGACAGTCAGGGTCCCCTGCTCTCTGATCTCCTCTACTATCCCTATATGAGAAGATGTAGAGATGATCGACTGCTCTTAATTTCCTCGCGCAGATCACGCGAAACAGCCCGCAGTAAATCTACACACACGCGAGAAAATAACAGCGCGCGAGCCAAATCCGCTGTTAGTTCCAACTCAAACTCAATCAGCAAACGACGATGGCTGTCACGACTCGACCTCCCCGCTCAAACGGGTCCCTGCTTGTCGCATCCGTTTAGCGCACTTAGACAGCACTCACAACACAGTTTGTCTGAAGTGTCGCGGCGTATTTCATCATCTTAATAACATAAAAGACCTCTTCCCCCTGCTCGAGCTATAAACTCTTATTTATGTCTCGAGAAAGGCAAATGCAGTGCTGCTCACTGGCAGGAGACTCGAATCCAGTCATTCTCGTCACGTTCAAGATCTGGACCGGGTGATGCAAAAAACAACAACATTTATCTGCAGACGGTGTTTTATGGAAAGATAGTTAAATGATTAACTAATGTTATTAGTTATAGAGAGGTATTTGTTGAAAAGAACCACATTCCTTCACAGTCAAGTTAAGCTACTGTGCATTGACCTTTGACACAATTAGGCTACTTGCCAATAGTTTCAGACAATGTCAGTTTGATAATAATAAGAGATGAGTACTAGCCTACATCCCATCAAAGTTTTTTAGATTTATACTATTTAAATTTTTATCAAAATTAAGACTTAATTGGCCTAAATAGCTATATGTATGTGTTTGTGTGTGTATTTTATATATATATATATATATATGTATGTGTGTGTGTTCTGAAGAAATGACAAAGCAGCAACATCTGATGAATGAAAGAGCCACTCTATCACTCAACCTGACTTATCTCAACCTTCCTCCTACAGTACAAACCTTTTTTAAAAAGAAAGTAGCAACCCACAGTAATATTTTCTCTGTGTGTGTGTGTGTGTTACAAGATAGATGCAGTTCAGCAGAACTGACTAATGGTTTGCCTTCTTCAGATCTACTGGCAAGCAAAGCAACATCACTATTTCCTTCTTCGCATTTTCTCTCTTCATGTACTTGTAAAAGTACAAGTGGGCTATCTAGTAATACTGTATATACGGATACATCTATATGGTATATTATGTTTTTATTAGATATTACTGCCACCTTATAGGAGGATCAATTATTTATATCAAGGCTCTCATTCTCTTCCTATCACTCCTCAAAGCTGAGAAACCAATATCAAACTTACTTATAGGCAATATTTTTGAATTGATATGCTTTTGTCCCACATGACAGATATCACTGAAATAAGCATTGGTCCTGTGACAGCCTAAAAAGAGCAGCCCACACTTCTAATCAGAAACACCTTCTACCTGTCAGTCATTTCTCCTGTTAAATGAACAGTTCACCCAAAAAAAGAATATTTGCTTATAATTTGCTCACCCTGAGGCTATCTAAGAGTTTCTTCATCGAAAGTGATTGATTTTGCACTTGCTCACCAAATGGATCTTCAGCATCAGAATAAGAGTCCAAACAGCGTATAAAACATTACAGTAACCCACAAGTTCTTCACAACTAGTTGCGCATACTCAGTTGAGGGTTTACCTGAGTTTGAGTAAATTTTCAGCAAATTAAATTTTTAGGTGAACTATTTCTTTAATGCTTGCTGACCCTGGATTTTAACATGTTATACACTTGTCATTTGGGCGGGACCTTTTCAAACGAGATATGTTTGTACCTAAAGAGTCCATTTTGGTACCTTAAAGGTACATATTAGTACATATTTGAAAAGGTACCACTCCGGTGACAGCTTTTGTGCCTTTATTTCTAAGAGTGTATGTTATATATTTGTCATGTCAAAATAACTTATTAAAATAAAATAGAAATCAACGTTTTCTGACTCATAGTGTGACCAAATAATTCTACTGACGTTACTCTCAGAGACTACGATTATAATCTCTTAGTATTGAAGAATGTCATATGTATGAATGTCCTGCACTAGGTCAGTAGATTACTAATTAAGATAAAAGAGGATTCTGCTGAAGGTATGTGATTATGCCATGACGGTATATTAAAATGGAAATGTAATATTACACCAGAGGGCATCTTGGACAATGACACAGAGGTGTATTAGCAATGAGAAAACGTTCATATTAAAGATGTGTGGAATGGTTTAATACATCTTTATTTTTGATTGATCAGGGTGTCCTTGACCTTCAGAGCCCTCAGAGTAATTGCTTAAGAGACTATGGGTATGTGTGTTTGAGAACACACGTCAGTGCACATTACTATTGCACCCTAAAAATGAATATTGCCGCTCTATCACATTCTATGATCACCTGTCAGGTAAAAGTGTGGTGCACATTGATCGAGGGTGACAGTGCTGCCTTCATGGGCAATATCATGACTGTCTTTATAGTCTTTCTGAAAAATATCCTTAAACAGGGACTGAACTGTCTGAGTGCAGACAATGCTATCTCACAACCAATTTGCAAATATGGGCGGTCAAACGAAATTGTATGAATTATTCGCCCCTTAAAATATGTACGAATGCTCGTGAGATTGGTCTTGTGCAGATGTGCATACAAATCACTCTTTAGTTATAGTAGTAGATGTGCAGTTGAAATTTAAGTTACGTTAAAATCAGTGCTGTATGATAACAGAAAAAGGACTGTGGTGCTCCCTTTTACCAAAAATGTTAACACCCATAATATACTTTAGATTTTTCCACTAGATATATCAGTGTATCAAAACAGGACCATCATGGATATCCTGAATGCTTTGCATTTTGGTTTATTTTCTTATCAGTGCCCTCAGGATCTTAGCAAGAGGAATGGAAAGGATGGTGAGGAACAGAGGGAGAGGTGAAGGAAAAAAAATTAAAAAAGAGAGTTTTAAAAACCATCATGGAAGAAGATAGTTTCTCTTTCTCCATCAGCTGTACTCAAATAACAGCTCACAGGATGAACACACACACTCAGCATTTTCTTTAGTGCATGTATAATTTAATCATTAAATTGCATTTGATTATCTTAAACAAAATTCTTGGTCTCCTATACAGTAAATATATATTTGCCTCTGAGTTTAATATATTCATGCTGTGTGAGCCCTGGAGCTCCTTTAATGGGATGAGTTGATCTCTGTGGTGTGTTTTCATTCAGAAGAAATTTATTACATGCTGAGTCCACACTTCATGCAGGTGACTGACTCTGGAAGCCTTTAGAGAGCCGTTTAACATACTAACAACCAGAAAAAAAGATCAGCAGCGGAGAGAGGACAGCAGGAGAAAGGAAAAGTAAATGGAAAACTGATATTAGTGGCTAATTAAATCCCAGAGAGGCAGAAAAGTGAAGGAGAGGAGAAAACTGGCGAGAAGAATGCATAAGAAGGAACGAGAAATCCCAGGACTTGGACTGTATAAGTTAATAAGAATACTAAAAAGTTAGAAGCTTCCTGGAAGTTATTTGCAGATATACAGTATAAAATATACTATACAACAATTTTAATTAGACAATTTAAGCTAAGCTGAAGCTGCTGTGGATATTTGCCATTTCAAGGATACCGTGTTGCCATGTAATAAAAATGTTGCTCTTGTCAAACATGCCCTTGTGGCCTTGTTATAATAGATGAACAATGATATTCCCTTTACCTATCACTGGTAAAAGAGCGAGAGAAAACCACCAAAACAAAATTACTGATACAAGTGTGTGTGTAAAGAGTTTTGTGTTTTAGCCGACAGTGTGCCAAATCATTCAGAGAACATCACATTCTGTTCTGGATGAATACTGCGTTGTACAGTCCAGATTTATGCTTAATTGTTCATCGGTTCATTTTTCCTGCTTCATTACCATTAAATCTCATGTGGCGCAGGTCTGAATTCTCATAAGCAGTAAATGTCACAGATGGTAATAGTTTATTATAACTTATCTGAATCATTAATCTCTGGGGTTTTCCCGCTGTCCTTTTGTCTAGCTGTCAGAGGTAGTATTATAACACATACAGCATTAAAACATATTGAAAATCAATAGCACGTCTTA
Source organism: Enteromius paludinosus (assembly GCA_032361165.1). Taxonomy (NCBI): domain Eukaryota; kingdom Metazoa; phylum Chordata; class Actinopteri; order Cypriniformes; family Cyprinidae; genus Enteromius; species Enteromius paludinosus. The sequence goes on along the minus strand of JAUMHQ010072590.1, from coordinate 5,811 downwards.
AAATATTTGATATGTCTATACAGTATGATCTATTTATGTCAAGAACTAAACTACTGTGTGGCCCACATCTAGATCTTTAAATCAGTTCACATGAGCAGGAACTGCTTTATCATGAGCAGACTTTGTCCTACACAGTTTGCAGGCCTCTCAGTTGTGGTGTAATGACCTTAAGATCCCAAATGCTGATATAATTGAAAACGGTTCATTCATCCTGCATTAGGAATCACTGTTTCTTGAACAAAAATGGGTGGGCATTGTGCCATGGTGAGATTAATAATGCTGAGTGCTTGGCAAGGTAGGGTGAACCCAAGAACAAGCAATACTGAGATCCAATGATCATTAAAGTGATTAAATTATACAAATGGAAATATTGGTGGAATGCTTTGAGTTAAAGTTCTTACCGTGCCTTTCCATCTTTTCTGTACGCCCTCAGAACAGGGGTGAAATGATAGCATGTAACCAGAACCGGAAGGATGTCCCTCTCAGCAAAGAAATGAGAAACTCCTGGATGAAATCTGAGCAATATGCTTAAGGTAAGACAATATTTGGTCATTCAAATAATCAACAGTATCTTGCCCTCACATTGTGTTACTTCTATCATGCACGTCCACTAGATGACAGTACAGCGCTGTGAAACACAGACAGCATGCAGCGGCGCTGTCAGATAAAGCATCAGAAGCTGCCTGACCTCCATCAATTAGAAGCTAACGTACTGCTGTGAGCTCTTACTGACTCATCATTTTATTGTTAGTGCTACCTTCAGGTTTTGCCTGTCCTGCAGAAACTGATAATGCGGCAAAATTTATCATATTTATAAGAGCCATTGATTTATTTGAGACTTTCAAGGCACCAGCATTTTGTAAAAATAAGCTCAAGTCAGCTTTAATAACCTACAAATATGAAATAAAGCATGATAATTAAATCATTTACTAATAAATCATAAATCTGTTCTCCGTATTAATACATATTTTAGTTGTTTTTATTTCTATCACAATCATAATTAAACAGCACAATAATAAATACATGCTTATTATGAAATCGAATGCAGAAAATGGCTAAATTTTTTTTATAAAATTACAAATACAAATGTAAAAGCCGGAAAAATGCTGGCGTATTATGAAATCATATTGTGGAATCAGACTGTGATGGTAAAATAAATAAAATGTTTTATTAATAAATCCTAAATATTACATTCAATTGAAATAATAAATTTAAAATCTCTCACAATTATAGTTAATTGGTACAATAATAAATGATGGCTTATTATGAAATCATGTACAGACAATGTGTCACAAAACCGTGCTTTGGGAAAAGCAGACGGGATCTGTACTTGTTTTTTTCTTTTTACGCTCTTTTCAGAAAGTGTGTGTGTCTATGCGTTCATGTGTGAGCGTTTATGAATGTGTGTTTGTGCAGAGTTGCACATGTGTATACTTATGTTCATAGATGAGTATTTACGTGCAGGCCTGAATTAGCGCGTGTTGTACAGTAAAGGGAAGAGTGCTATTTAGCTGCATATGTTGTGAGTTTAAATGTTTGGCAGCAGGAGAGTGTAACAACTGATGGTCCAGATTTTATGCTTATGAAAACAGAAAATAAATCAGACACGGAAAGGGAGAGAGAACGATACTGATAGACGGCCAGTTGTGGTGTGAAACCATTTTTCAGAGCAATAAAATTGTACAACACACACTGCATTTTGCTGACAGGACACCGCTCAAAAACCAATAAATGTGTCATTGACATTGGCATGAGTGGTAGCGCTGCTGCAACATTACGAGGAAAACAACACACATGCTACTCTAGTACATACCTCAGCCTAACAGGCCATGTCTCAAAGGGTGTTTGCAGGTTTTGTGTGTTTAATTACATATAAGTGTGTTTGTTAGTGTTTCATGCCTAGTTTTGCAGGTGCACTGGGCCAAATCCAAGTCATTAGACTAGCATGTTCTTTTACAGCCACTTTAATGCTAATACTATTGGCTTGGAGCCCATCCCAACCTGTTAGGAGAGACAGAAAGCGTGTTTACACTGGTCTAGGACCGGTTTCTCCTGCTGAAGTCTGAGTATTTACCCTCACATCGCACAGTTAAACTGGTGTCAGACCAGCAGACATGCCACTCACATTCAAGAGTCATTCTGTTCTTTATTAGACCACAGATTTACTCAACAACGTGCCAAGACCCCTTTTTTGGGTCTTGTTCTTGTTCATGTCATAAACAAATAATCAGAATTCTCTGGCACGTACGTGAGTGATGATTTCATGGAAAAAATGAGGTGTTTCTTTCCATCTGCACGATCTGATTTTCATTCCTTAGGCAGAACAGAGACAGAGGTTGTTCTTATAATCCCTCAGGGTCTGGTTAAGAGGTAAGATGTGCTCGCTTTTTATTGTCAGCTGTGTGTGTGAACAGATTTGTCTGTATTAATAAGTCTATTCTCAGTATTTGGTTTTAGATGTAAATAGACCAAGATGGAACGACTCTGACTTTTTTTCCCCGTGCTGATTGTGTGGGGAAATTTTGTGTAATAAATTTCACCAAAGTAAATTACATTAAATGTCTGTGTGAACTAAAGTCTGTTGCATATATTTTTAAATCCTGATGAAAAATTAAAATGCATGTTTGTATAAATGGGTAAAAATGGCACGTCTCTTAAAATGTTGATTTCCAAAAATAATGCAAATCACATTCTCATATTAGATTTTATATTCCTATTATAGATTAATGTGTCACTATAATAAACAAGAACTGATTTCTCCCATTTTAAATTGTGTGTGATATTATCTATCTCTGATATACTCATGACCAAAAAAAAAAAAAAATTACAACTGCACTTATTTGAACTTAACTCATTTGTTCTCTCCATCAATACTTTCCCATATGTGTTCACTCAGGTTAATTAAAGTACTATATTTAATATCCATTTACTCCACCATAGTGCCTTTTAGATTCACATTGTTTCTCTTACCTGCAGGGGGAGCCACATGCCCAGATGTGCACGGACGAGCACCGTGTGTGTGTGTGTGTGTGTGTGTACAGTAAATGTTTTTAGACATCAAATCGACTTCAGCTGCTCCCTCCAGCTTCTACCGCAATCATGACGTCACGCTGCTTGCAAAGAGGTCGGGTCATCAGGTGTTTCGGCTCACAAAGGGCAAAGGTCAAAGCCACAGGTGGGAGGTCAGTCTGCTGCCCGACACTGTGCCCACCCTCTGCTCCGTAAACTGGAAACATCTGCAGGAGTCAACAGAGAAGCGTTAAGGGAGAAAAAAGAAAAAAAAAAACCCTGATATAAATCTTCAAAGATAAGCAAAACGAGAGAAGAGGTTCCTCTCATCGCCATGCCTCTCCAACTTGTTTTGTAAGTGGTTAGTGACCTAATTTACTTTGGCTGCAACCGGATCCAATGTCTTTGTAGAGGAAAGGTGCTTGCCTTGAACTGAGGTATCTGTGATTTAAGATACACAGCTGTCAATAAGAGTGATTGGGAGGATTATACATGGTGATTGCAGGTGAAAAAAGGCTGTAGAATTTGATTGCAGCAATTTATTGATTTAGATCTTGACAACCTATAGAAATAAATTAACCTTGAACTCTAGATAGATTCTACACCGAACCATTAATCAGATTCTCTAGATAATCAAGGTTCGATGCAGCTGAGATTTATTTGAGCTTTGAATTGCTTTGGATTTTAGTTTTTTTGTTCATGTGTTTTTATACACAATTATTCAGCGAATAAGAGCGGAGATAGCCTTTTACACGCTGATGCCAAAGGTTTATTAGCAGCTTGTTTATGTTTCCATGGTAAAACCACAGTGTGGGACGCTCAGACTCAGCCATATATCGTGGTATATGTACCGTGAGTAACAAACACATCTCAACTCAGTTTGGCGAGACTAAAAATTGTTGGCATTTGATGGTCTTCTAAAAAGCTCTGTGAAAACCTTTTTAACCTTTTCAACCCGCTGTCTCAGTGCAACCACCATTTGCTTAACGATTTTCCCCTAATATTCTGGCTATGATATTTTCTATTAACACTGATAGCAGGTAATTTTAACATCATCAAAATGATGTCACATTTAAAGATTGTTTGTTGAAAATTTTTTTCTGAATCATTGAAGGTGGAAAGATTTAGAAATCTTAAAGCTTATTATTTGTTTCAAAACATTCAAGAAATGTAAAAAAGTGACATTCCCTTTACATTTTCTCTATTAATGCAAAGCAATGGAAGTAATGCAAGCATATGGAGCACGTCGGAAATGGAACAGGACATCAGTTTACTGTCTGTGTCTCGTCACGCCAGGCCGAATCCACTGTACACAGTTTATATCGCTAATTATAATGGGTTCTCTTTGATTCTGTTGGGTGTTCAGTTCATCTAAAGCAATCTAAAGCAGTGGCATTCAGACTTTTTAAGAGTTAGTTTGCCCTGAAATATAAAACCTGTCATCATCATGTTTTTCTGAATTTGCATTTGCATGTTTCTTCTTTGGAAAAGAGTTTGGCTTTCATGAAAAACATTTCTCAAGAAAGGTTTTTTCTTTAGAAGAAAGAAAGTCATGCAGGTTTGAAACAACAGTGTGCGTAAATGATGGAATGTTTAATTTTTGGATAATTTCTTTAATTGTATTGTAGCTTAGGTGTGCATTTTGGGGCTGCATATTTAGAAATCTAAGCATTTCAATATCAAAAGCAAACCAAAGAAAGCACATACAGATGCACGTTTGCTAGTTAAATATTTAAAGAGAGCACAACTCCCTCTCCGCTCATCTGTCTTCTGTGATGTATGGAGCTCTGGCTCCTCTGTGCAGTGTTCTGGGGACATAGACACTAAGCAGGCTGCCGTGGTTTAGTGAAGTCAGGCCCCCTGACAGACCGAATCTAACTGTGACTAATAATAAATACAGTTCAGTGATGCTCAGTGTGACAGAGAGGATGAAGCTTGAGTATTATTGATAAATAAGCAGTGAGTGCGGCTCAGTTTGATACAGTGAGACCTGCAGCTAACAGCTGTGTCCTGCTCCCTAAGGGGCAAAACAACCAGTTTATCCTGTGGATTTCATGTACAGAGACACTGACAGACTCGTACTGCAGTGTTCCAGTGTTTGAAGCTGCTGATGTCAGGGATCAAAGACTCCCTCCTCCCTCTTAAAACACACACACACATATTCTCGCATCCTGCTGCTCTTAGATCCTCTGAGTCCCATCATAAGTGACTCTGATGGCATCTGGTCTGTTGTTTTGTTCCCAGAGGCTCTCTCTGTGTTTTCTGCTTTCTGTTTCCTCGTGCTGATTAATTCCAGTGATCTGCGAATGAGACTCGGTCTTTCCTCTGTTCTCCTTTTAAACATTAGGCCTGCTTCAGTGCATCAGGATGCCGAGGAGACCTTTCAGCAGGCAGACGAAGATTAATGCATGTGTGTGTTTCTGGAGAGTGCAAAAGAGACAGCAGTGTAATGTATGTGTAAGTGTGTGTTACAGGATGAATGCATGCATATATATCCTATTTCGAAGAGGGGAAAAAAGAAAGATCAGGAAAAAGAATGAAAGATGAGAAAAAATGTTTTGTTTTTTTTAAAGTGGCGTAGATTAAAAAAAAAAACATAAACATATTTGGGGGTATATACAATAAATAAATATTGTTTCATTTAAAACACTCAACTAGTATTTAGTTCTAAGTGAGTCAAATTTTGCTGAAAATTTACTTTCAGGCCATCCAAGATGTAGATCAGTTTAAAGGTGCCATAGAATGCATTGAGAAAATATTTTAAATTGTTCTCTGATATGTACATAGAAGGTATGTAGCTTA